>NJRP01000005.1:935841-978785 GCA_003063835.1 Aphaenogaster floridana
TGTAGAGGGATAGTAAAGGATGGAATACAGCAAAATACAAGTGCATAGCTCTTGTATTCTTTGTTTAGCTTGATATCTTGTATATCCTATCTATTTAGGATATACGTCATTTTTAGCGTGCGGGATTTATGCCGTAGTACAAACGCTCTGTAGTCTAGAGTACTAAAAAGTAGAGAGACTTGTTCCCACTTTCTGATTGGTGGTTACAGCCACCAATCAAGCCCGCAAAGATACAAGATTATTATTACATTTCGCGTATTTGTTTATTATTCTTATACTCTAATAAACCTTTTATACACAATTATAAGTTATATCATTTTATTGCCTTATTTATAAACATTATTTGTAAATTTTTTATAAGGCGTATATTTTATCCATGAATGGTCATATATCCCACCCCTATGGGACATATGGCAAAAATGCAAGGGTTTCTAAAAGTTTTTTTGTTAAATACAAAGAATAAATATTTCATATTTCTAATTTTTTTTATAGTAGTAGAATATATAAAGTTTTTATTGGTATAATTCATTTGTCTTAAACATAGTAAATAGTACTTGATAAATTAAGTTTTCCTTAAGTGCGGCGTATATACCGGAGTTACCCTACACAAGGGTCTGTGAGAATTTTCCGCATCGCCTTGCACGATTTCCCGTAACTGCATGCGCGTGTAACGCGACTCAGAAAATTAACCGGCAAACATCCCGCGCGCGAGGCAAAGTTACTTCAACTATACGGTTCACGAACGTCAGTAACGAACGGTGAGACCCGTACTTCCATGTGGCGGGCGTGCACGTTGTGTGCTTTTGCGCCTGTACTTGCGCCGTAGCCACGAGTACGAGGAGCGCGCGCGTATAAGATATGACCCAATTCGATATACGATCGCCAATGGAGCACCTTCTTGTCTTCACGGCGATTAAGAGGGCACTTTCGGTAAATTCCGGGAAGACGTTGTAGCCCTCCCGAGGTTTCCACGGGGTGGCGCGATAAGTACGGAATCTCGAAATGCAAAACACCGGTCTGCGGCTTCTTGAAAAATTCACGGGTGTCGGGCGCCGTTGTTATTTACCCATTTAATACGCCAGAGAGAAGGAGAGATGCGAAATTACTTTTGTAAGGACGCAAAATGAGCGCTCACGTTTGCATCTCCATCTGCATCATTCGCGGGGCGGTTGAGAGATGACGGGGAAATTTATTGCTCCGCGCGTACAAACACTTAGGAACCCTAGGGTCGTTGCGCAATTCACCTATCTCCGTTTGGTTCTGCGGACCGGGGAGTAATTGCAGGACAATATTATTCTTCGGGAGTGTGAACCAAGATGTTGACATTATTAATGTAGCTGGGACGATAAATTGATCGCCGTCGCTGGAGGATCGTGACGTTAGTCCAAGGAGGGAAGGGACCATCCCTTCGGCTCCCATTCGACACTCGTCCCTTTTCTCCCCGATTATTATTATTTTCGTATCGCCACGTCGGCGAAGGGGTAAAATAAAATTTGTTAATTTAATTGGACGCGCACGCGGCCGCAAATTTGCGAAATGTCTGAAAGCGCGACACGTCCGCTTCCATTTTCGCGACCGGACGTTTTCGACAGGACGACGCGACGCCGAGCAGCAGCCGATGGCCGATAATCTCGTCGCGCGCGGTACGCTGCGCGCGTAAACAAATGCCTAAATTTAATTTCGCCGCGGCTCTAACTGGGGGAAAATAAATTAAACGCCCGCCGCTCGCGACGACTGCGAAATGCATACGCGCGCGGCCTGTACAAAATGCGCTCGCCCGATCATTTGTCCGCCGGCACGGGGAATCGGCGGAATATAATCGTCCGCTCCCGCATCTATCGAAATTCTTCATTAAACGTCGCGTTTTAATTAAAAACGTGCGGACAGCCAGGAACCGGTCGCAGCTTGCGCGCAGTCAGATTTCACAATATTATACGATACTCAAAAATGCCGATTGCCTATCTCAATGTGCAAACACACCGAACCTGCCGAACGTATCTGCGAGACGTTACGTTCGTGTCATGTGCACAAAAGGGGATGGATAATCCACCCTCGAAATGATATATCCGCGATTACAATTTGCGCGGGCGCGAATTATTTCGCATTAGCCGGAATCGCGATGATCCGATAATTATGAACTTTCCGCCTCGTCGACTTCTGGAAATCGAACGTATTGATACGCTCGCAAACGTATTGACAGATCGCGACTGGAAATATCGGGCGGCGCACCTCGGGGATCCCCCCCGCCCCCCCCCTTCGCCGCCCCCTCCCCCCTCGTAATACGTCGACAAAGCGGTTTCCAATTTTCTCGTTACGAAGGAGAATCCATCCATCCGCGGCCGTGTCTCCTCGGTCCGCGTCCCGAGACGGGAACGTGCCGTGCGCGCGTCGTCGTTACGACACCCAATAATTTCCCATGATCTTATTTTCGCAACAAGAAACACCAAATTGGCTTTCCACTTACGCGAGCTTCAATTTGCCGCCTCCGCGCGCCACCTTCGCTCCCCCCTCCCCCATCCCGTTTCTCTTTCCGTTCATTCGTTTCCTTTCATCCCTTCTCGTGTTATTCGATTCCTTTCGGCGGAGCAGCCGTTCGGTTACTTTCCAATCTGTCCCCGCCGTTTCTTGGACCATATCGGCTTTATTACGTTTTCGCGTCTTCGCCCGACCACCATTTTCGCCGATGGCGAAAACGCATCGGCGGCGTCGCCTTTTGTCCCGCGTCGAATGAAATCTGCGAAGGGTCGCGGGGAGTAACGATGAAAGGGCCAATGTCCGCGAGTTGCCGATCACGTAATCATTTTATCGCGCTGCGAAAGCCGCCGGCACACAGAACGGGAATTTCCGGTTGCCGCGCGTGCCGCATTCGTGGAATGCATCGCGTGCGATATACGGCATGGGAGTCGCCGCGAATTCGCTATCAACGAGAAGAAAAGCCGGGATCACCGTCGCGATTGGTTCGTGCCAGTTGCACGTGGAGACAGAGGCGTATCTACGGAAAATAGCTCCTATGGCAAGCACTGAAATTGCGCCCCTGTCCAAACATATATGACACATCTTTTAACTTACCATAATATCAGCAGAAAAATACAAGTCAAGCTTTTTAATCTTTTTAAATTTAGGTAGCAACTTGTTAGATTGCTGTTTTAGCTTTTATATGCATTAATGTCTATCCGTGCTTGAGGAAGAAAGTTGGGTCGTACCAGGTTAATAAAAATTGCGCCCCCTTCCCTGGCGAAAATTGTTAGCGAGAGATTGTGTTTATATTTGTTTATGAAGAGTTTTATCAATGGTTATACTATTTATGAAGAGTTTTATAGATGATTACACTGTTTAGAAACGCGCATTGCAAATAATGCTGACAATAACATTTTATAAATACTTACAAAACTATAACGGAAACGTTTGAGACTGTGTCATTAAACGCCACTGAAACATTTCATAAGAAACATAGCCGTGAACATCTCATAAACAATTCCATGTTTAAATTTCCATCTCATAAACAATTTAATAAATGTTTTAAAGCTCAAATGAAACATCTACTCAACACTTAAGCAAACTTCTTATAAACTTTCAATAAACATATTATTTTCGCCAGGGCTTCAAGTGGCGCCCAGGGCATGTGCCATACTTGCCATACCCTAGATACGCCTCTGCGTGGAGAACACAACGGGATCTATCACCGGCGAACGGAAGCCTGTACATATCTGTAACAAGCCCCGCGCGGAACAGCGGACCGCTGCTGCAGCGGCATATACGGCAGCCCGCAAAAAAAAGGACGCCAACAAACGGGTTTCGCGTGCCGCGGATATTTCAGCGCGATGTAACATAATGCACGGAACACCTATAATTACGATCGGGCGAACATGTGTAAGCGCAACACGATTCGGTGCCTCGCGGATTCCACTTGTTTATAGCGTATTGACGCATAAACCGCACACCAGCTCGGTTTATGAATCCCACATCTAGCTCGCGAGAGCACGATCGTCGCTAATGGATACGCCGTGTAATATTTATCTGATAATTACCAGAGACATCCGATAATTCAGCCCGGCCGCGTTAAACACTATCGGCGCCCCTGTAGCTGATTCTCCCTGATTTTAGTTAACTTGATTATCACTAATGGATATGCGGCATAACACTTAGGTGCTAATTAATAGACACGTTTCATTAGACCCCGCCGCATTAGAAAATACAGTTACCCGCACGTCAATCCACGCTTCTCTTTCTCTCTCCCTCTCTCTCTCTCTCTCTATCTCGCTTAGGTGCTGCGAATTATAAACAGAATATTTTACTCTCATGTAGGGTTGCCATAATAAAATTTTCAAAACTAGGACTTATAAGCCAAAAATCCCGAACATTTCGCTTGCAACCCCGGACGTATACAAAAATGCGAATAGGTTAACAAATTGGTTATAATAAACATTGAATGAATAATTATTTTATATCTCATTTTCAACAGTATAAATACATAAATTAAACATGTCTTTAAAATTTAAAAGAAATTTCATTATTAGGTATCTACCTTATTGTACCTATATCTACGTGCTATATTGCCATTGGTATTTTTCAATAAAACAACAAATTATTTAATTATAAACTTAAAAAACCAAATCAGCACAAAACTATTGGTTTTTATCAGTAAATTGAAGTGATTGAATATGATGTGGTTAATTAAATCTAAAATGCAAAATATTTAGAAATTTTCTTAAATTTTAAACCCCGGACATTCATAATTATTCCGGACACATTCAAACAATCCCCCGGACGTCGCCGAACGCCCTAAAAAAAGAGGACGGATGGCAACTCTACACTCTACCCCCATGTCATACTCCGCCATGGGCGCCCATGACGGGGGGCAAGGAGGGGCATACTCCCTGGATTTTAATTTTTTCAATTTAGAATAATTTTATGATTGACAACCAGATAATTTTTATTTGAAATTTATACACTTAAAAATAAAAATCTGCATAAATATTTCTTTAAAAAATATTATTTGAAAATATTAAATAACGTTCGTTTGTGGAAGAGCCTTACAAAAATGGTACCCCTAAGTGTATTTACACTCTGCCCCCCCTTGAAAAAAGTTGTAAGGGCGCCCATGTACTCCGCAGTTGTTTAATCCTTTCAATCTTGCAATTAAAACAGTAATCTTCGCAATATTTTTACTGCCTTAATTTTGTTACCGTTACTTGGACTTTAGAACTATTTGTTTTCCTCTCTATGTATTCGCGAAACCGTCGTTCGCTAAACCTGCGAAGCTTTTTAAAGCTCTCTTTATTCGTTCGCGTATCCACCAAAAATTTATGCAGGCCGCATGGAAGATTCACGCGCCGAGGAAAATTATGAAAGGATGCGCGCCGGAGATACGCTGCTGCTCCTGTTCCGCGTCCAAGAACAGGATTGCAAAGTCTACTCTCGCGACTTTTTTTGTTGCCCGACCGAGCGCTAGCTAAATGTATGGATTCAAGAAGGGGGAACGGGGAAACGCGCGTTTTATATCGTGTTTCAAAAGAGGATCGACGATACCACGACGTAGTCGTCGTCGCGGTGCGCGCGATTTCATTTTTGTGGGGTTTGAAAAAGGGCTACGCCGAGCTCTTTCGCCTTTGAAATTCGGTGCCGGCGGCATTTGCCCCGCCTGCCTACGGGGGTATTGCCGCTACTGGTTTTCGAAAAGGACTCTTCGTCGGCAAAGTACGTCGCCAAGGGGCACTTCGCTCTGTGCGACAAAGAGCTGTTACATGGTCGAATAAATGTCCGCTGGAACACGGTGATAAACGGTTTAAACAACCTCCCGTGATGCGTAACGTACGTTTTATGAATTTTTTTCTGGGAGAATTTCTTGCGTCGCGATGTTCAGCGCCTGTTACTCTGCGCGCAGCGTAAATGAGATGTGTTTCAGAAAGACGCTAAACAGATAGGTCTTTGAATGTCTAATTAAATGGAAAGTTCAGTCATTCTAGGATCTTTCCCGTACAGAACATATTCTTGGAAAATTTCCGCGACTTTGTAATATTCATATACACAAGTATAAGTACGATACAAGACACTGGGAAATAAAAAACAAATACATACAATATGAAAAATAGAACGCAAAAATATTTTAGACGTGGAACTGTGCGATATTTTTCGAAGCGACTTTTCTTTCAGAAAAGTATAAAAATCTGAAGTGTTTTATTTGGCTTGTTGCGTTCGTATGCAACTTTGCATTGGAATGCAAATAGAACTCAATTTTTTTTTAAATAACAAATTTTTCATACATTGTCACAATTGTCTTGTAAAGTTGTAAGTTCGTTATTTCCTAGATCAGCAAGTTTTCGAATATATCGGCAGAAAAAATGGTCGCTAAGGGAAATTGGCGTGATGCATAATAAAATCGAGACACTTTCCGCTTATTCCTTGTTCTTTGACTACCGATTTTATCAGCGAGATTTTATCTTCGAGATTTCGCTGACTGTCTGTTTCATTTTCGAAGGATCTTCTCGCCCTTGAGAGTCCGATCAGCAGAACACCCTCAAGCAATCTTTCTGGTCGCTAACTGAGTCCGACGTTAAAACGGGGTCAGTCGCTCCTGGAAGCTGTCTCTCCAGGGTTATCGGATCATAATCTGTCCGTCACATCGACTTTCCTTCTCGACGATCGCCAAAGCGTTTAAAGAGGGAGGACAGTTTTATTGAACGAGACCGCTCGGAAATGCGAAGGGCGCGCAGATGCGATGCAGACGGAGTCGGGGATCCCGTTCGCGACAGTTGTCGTTTAATCGCCGCCGGGTATAAGGGATACTCGAACACTGGTGTCACCACCCCCCGGTGTTTAACGACGACGCAGAAAAAGGGTTCTGCGGATTTTTGCGAATTGTCAATAAGTGTTATATTTGTTTACTGTCTGACCCTAATTCCATCCGAAAATCAACAGCTTTATTCTCGAGAGGGATGGGGTGCGCGCAAATCCGTTAATGATTTTAGGACTTCGCGATTACTGAGAACCCCTGGGCCAGATGGCCGTCTGTCACGCGATGCCCGAAGGCGTCCGGCTGATTCCGAGATGATAGATGAACGAGTAAGACGTCCGTTAATTACATTGATACTGTAGTGAACATATGTCGCACAGGAAACGTGAATAATTATTTCAATGAAGTGCATGCTTGTGCACGCAAAATAGTAAAAAATCGCATATGTATGCCAGAAAAATAATCAAAACGTTTATTTCGAAAATGGTTTCATTGCAGTTTTTAAATACATGTGTAAGAATACATGCATTTGAAAAATGGTTGTGTATCAATATACATTAAATGTGTAATTTACATTTAGTGATGCATATTGATGTATCTTGCTTATATAAATTATTTATTAGATTATTTGTTACACATGATTTTGCGTTATTCAAATTTTATATTCGCACCTGACGAGGAGGGCAGGATTCTCAAATTGCATAAGTTTACGTAGATTCCAAATAGGCACACTGAAAAAAAATTCTTGGTAAACTTGTGAGATGCATTTAGCAATACTTTTTTTGAAGTATTTGATTATTATTACTGATTATAATAACAAAATATTTTGTAATAATTATAAAAGAGTAAATTTTGTTTAGTTGAGCCAACTAAATTATGCAACACTTATTTTATACGTTTTATTATTAATTGCTATTCTTTCACCAAGCCGACTTGGTGAAATAGTTTCAACTAAACGTATGATAAGTGTCACATAATTTAGTTGGCAACTAAACAAAATTTACTCTTTTATAATTATTACAAAATGTTTTGTTATTATAATAATCGGTAATAATAATCAAATACTTGAAAAGAAGTATTACTAAATGCATCTCACAAGTTTGCCAAGAACTTTTTTTCCGTGCACACACAAGGACTTTACAGAGAACTTCATTACTTGAGCATTAACGTCGATCCGCGACAAAAAATCATCGTCTCCGAAGTTTAAATCGCCCCGTCGAGAAGCCGAAAGTCTGCGCGCTGTTTTCCAGCGTCTACCATCCGCACGCGAAGCCGCGGTGCAGATCCGGCCCGACGTCCAAAAACATCCCCGACAGCTCGACGATCTCCAGAGCGTCGATTCCGCCCGACGTTTTGACGCTACAAACAGCCACTCCGACACGCCTCGTTGCCGATAGCTCTCGCACAAAGAAGACGCGAAGTGAATCGGGCAAAAGTGCGCGCCCCGTCCGTTCCGATGCGGCGCACCCTCGCGCGCAAGACGAGGGGGTAGATCTCGCGATACGCTACGTTGCCGGCGATCAATCCTCCCCTCGTCTCGTCTCGTCTCGCCTCGCCTAGCCTCGCCCGAAAGTTGGCTGGAGTCTCGCCCGAGTTTTATTTTATCGCGACAGACTCCGATATTCCGGCTCTTTGGAGCGCCTTTCGACGACAAGTCTCATCGTAATAGCCAAACACTCTTTGGGAGAGTGAAAGGAAATAGCTTTGCCATTCGCCTTTACAAGAAACGTTCGCGAACAGTCGCGGTTCGGTTTTCGATGGAGTCTGATAGGTTTATAGAGCGAACGAAAATGATATTGATTCTCTACTTTTGCCAGCTTCAAGTTAAGAAAGTTGGAACCGTCTAATCCGAGAAGTGTACCCGAGAATCATTCTCTTTTAAATTTTGAATCTTTCTTATCCCACATCTAAAATTGTGAGGTCTTTACACGAGAATTTCTCTTTCTGTCTCTATTAATTTCGCCACTCGACCATCGCTTCGCTTCTTCTTCGAAAAGAAATGGTTCTTCTATTAAATGAACGAATCGCTTTTATGTCACTCGTTTTCACGGAATTACCCAATCGTCCGAAGAGCGTCATCTCCCGAGAACGAAATAATTCGTACGTGCCAACCGGCCAAAAAGGGCGAGAATTTTTTCAGGGAGTGAAGGACAGACATTGTTACTAGAGTCTCTCGGTGTGTTGCGCAACGGCGCCCCTGAAAAGGGTAGAGCAACCTTTCAGCGAAAGATCCCTTGCCCTTTCGCTGTTAAAGTCTGACGCAAGGGGGCAAGGGGGGAAGGGGGGGCAAGAGGGTGCCGCGGAGAGAGATTTCCATTCGGAGTAAACGGGACTATAAATCAAGTCGCGCGGCGCGCCTAAACCCTCGCAGCGGATGAGAGGAATTAATCAGCGACGCGAGCCGCGCTAATTGTTTATTATTCCGCGATCGATGGCGATATCATTCTTATCGCCGTGTACCCCG
Source organism: Aphaenogaster floridana (assembly GCA_003063835.1). NCBI lineage: Eukaryota > Metazoa > Arthropoda > Insecta > Hymenoptera > Formicidae > Aphaenogaster > Aphaenogaster floridana. The sequence goes on from NJRP01000005.1 coordinate 945,039, forward strand.
TCGAGCGGACAAACGACCGTGTTATTACGCGATTGTTAATTACCATAAATGTAATCCCGCGATTTAATTAGCTAATGGCTCGCGAACGTATCGTTTAATCTAATTATCTTGTACCAATTTACGGTATTATTTCGCATGTGAATTCGGGGCCCCCCTCCCCCCCCCCCCTCCGCCCCTCCCCGCTCTTTGGATTGCAAATGCGCTTTTTCAGATCTCGAATGTACCGCGGGAGGCGGTCGTATTGAAATCCTAATCGTCTCCCCGGTGGGCTAGCCTTTTGAAACGGTGCTTTTGTTTAATTACATATCGCTAAATTGCGTGTTCCGCACGTCGCTTTATCGCTAACAGTTTATTTTGTTATCGGGGCCCCCCCCTCTCACTCTTTCTTTTGCCGCGCGCTATATATGCTTCTAGCCGGATTCTCTCTACAGTTATACATTGCATTGTTAGCGGAAAACGTTTTAAATAATGTGCAATTGACCTTTCTCTTCTAAAAAGCAGCTGCACAATGGTCGGAATTTTTGCACATTTTACTCTTTTTTGACATTTGAATTCTTTAGCTCGCTCGGTACCCCGATTGTTTTTCACGTTTAGATTTTTAGATCCTTTTTACATCCCCGTTTTTAGATCCCCGAATACGTCGATGAGACGCGAATGCTCATGATGAAAATGGCTCGTCGAATATGACAAGGGTAACGTAACGTCGTCCGTAGCGCAGGTTTACGTGCGGGCTTCGGTCCCTTGTTTACCGCACCTAAGGATTCCTCCCCCGTTCCGTCGGCTCCGAAGTAAATCAAGTTTCATCCTGTTGAGAGGTTTCAAACCCCCCGTCATGTTTCCCCACGAGTCTTTCGTGGATTCGCGGCGTCGTTAGGTACACGACGCAGCGTCCCCGTTTATTTGCCGGGCTTTAAATATAAACGGACCACATCGCGCCCGCGCGTCCGAAATGCGGAGCTCCTAAATCAATTCCCTCGTAAATATGCCGAAAGCTCGAAATGCCGTGCGCTTTTTATCGATCCGCTTTTTATCAATCGTGATTATCAGATATCAAAATGGCACGCGGCGCAAATTGAAACATTTTTTCGGTGCCTTGGAATCCAAAGCTGTTGGAACTGTGCGGAACAGGGGAATAGCATTTTAACTGCGACAAATATTGAAAAAAAAATGAAATCTATTCTATTTTCAAAATATATTTTATTGAAAAAAATGAAATCTATTCCATTTTCAAAATGTATTTTATTCCACGTGAGAGATTCGAGGATGCGCTTCCGCGAATATTATTTTATTGTTGAAACTTACGAATCGCAATAACACAAAGAACTCGAAATCCGTAAAAAAACTTATTTAATCCGTAAAAATTACTCGTAGATTTTATTTTGATTCAATGTAGACATACATATACATATAGCTCGTTCTCCAATGCAAAAGAGTATCGGGAGACAGAACAAACGCGGCGAGTGAAAGCGCAACGGAGACGATGGGACAAAGAGCGGAAAACAAAAGCGGGACGAACTCGCGTCGAAAGAGGGAAAGAGAGAGAGAGAGAAAAAGAGAGTAGACCGTTTACGCGCCTCATCGCCGGCCAAAGGAGAAATAGCGGAAAAATAGAGCGCCGGTGCGTAGTACGTCGCGCTATAGCAAACACCGGTGTCGCGAGTAAATGGAAAAACGTTGTACGCGGCGCGGCGGCGGAGCGGAGCGAAACACCGACGCCGACGCTGACGTCGGCGTCGACGTCGGTGGTATCGCCGGACGACACGGGGACCGGCCGTCCAAAATCAAACGCGTTTCGAAACGCGATCCGGAAAGCGGAATCGATAGCCCGGACCGGTCGCGCGCGCTCTGATAAACGTTTCATAAATATTCAAATGTTTATACGCGCGTGCACCGGGTGGACAGAAGCGCGCGTCCAGCGGACGCGAGGCTGTCGCGTCGCGTCGCGTCGCGTTGCCCGCGCTGCCGTGACCGAGGACAGATACGACGATAATGAAGATAAACGAGGAGCGAAGTTCCTCGTGGGAATAGCAGATCGCGCCCGATACCGCCCGCGCTCGGCCAGAGTAAATCGGATATATAGGACGGTGTGGTGGTACAGCCGCAGCCGTGAAATTACCACCTACTTTGGTTGAAACTAGTTCGCCGGAGATTCCGTCGCAATCTAGGACCCGTTGACTCGAGCATATGGATCTGAGACGTCGATCCGAGAAGCTATCGGCCAGAGATCTATCCTCGTCCAGGATTTATTGTAGAAGTTTAGGAGACAAGGAAGCTTTCAAGTGTTGAATATCATTAGATTTATATATACCTGGTTTATTATTTTTAGTAATATACAGGGTGTTCAAAGAAAGCTATATTCAATATTTATATGGTAGATAGTACACACCATACTGAGTAAAAAAATTTTAGTAGACATAGGTCGAAAGTTCTACCGTTTCTGAGATATAAACATTTTTGTATTTTAGTATCATGATTGACTTACTGGCTTCTACGTGTCGCATACGACGTGAGAAGAAGATAATCTGTCTAAATCTTTACCTCGATATTTACAGAAGGTGTTCCACATGTCCTCCTTCCATTTTCATACACGCTTGGTATCTTCTTTTTACATACTGAAACAAAAATTCTTGGTAAACTTGTGAGATGCATTTAGTATACTTTCTTTTGAAGTATTTGATTTTATTATTACCGTTTATAATAATAATAACAAAACATTTTGTATAATAATTATAAACATTTGTAATAATTATAAAAGAGCAAATTTTGTTTAGTTGAGCCAACTAAATTATATAATACTTATTATACATTTAGTTGAAATTATTTCACCAAGGTGCTTGGTAACATTAACCAAGCCTTTCTTTCAAGAGTCGCGAACTTTCACGAAAATTCCAGGTCTCTGTCGAATTATTTGACAAACACGCTGGATTCGGTCACGCGTAATTCTTCTAAATCATTTATTCTAAATTATTTATAATATTTAGACAGATCATCTTCTTCTCGCGTCGCATGCGACACGTAGAAGCCAGTAAGTCAATCATGATGCTAACATACAAAAGTGTTTATATCTCAGAAACGATTGAGCTTTCGACCTATTACTACGTTTACGCGAGTGTTACTTCTGTAGTAACTTACTCAAATTATCAATAATTCACTCCGCGTAAACGATTTGAACCCGTTTACGCGGAGTGAATTATCGTAAGTTACGATAATTTGAGTAAGTTACTACATAAGTAACGCCTCGCGTAAACGTAATATATGTTTACTAAGATTCTTTTACTCAGTATGGTGTGCATTCTAAATTTCTTGGAGTGAAATCTCACTCCAAAGAGTGAAAATACTGCCACTTTGAAATTTGAGTGGCAGTATTTTCACTCGCTTGGAGTGAATTTTCACTAATTTGGAGTGCAATTTACTCAAAAATATTTAGAGAGTGTACTATCTACCATATAAATATTGAATGGTTTTTTTTAACACCCTGTATAATGGAGAAGAGAAGTGTAACACGTGTCATGATCGAATAAAGCGGAAGACGGCGGTTAAACTATTTTCAGAAATTTCGGACTTTCTGGGGAAGCTCGAAAGAAGGAATTGGTGTCGGCGTGCGCGCACCCTCTTTTAACGGAGCCGCAATCAAAGTCGTTCGATAAATCAAACTCGGTGAAGTTTTAATTGATCGCGGCTTGATCGGGAGGCGAGGTGAGGTATAGGCGATGTCCTTCTCTCTCTCTATCTTTCTCTCTTTCGCTTCCTAGACACGCGGGAGCCTTCTCTTCTTGCACCGTAGACATCCAAAAAGTAGGCGGGTTATAGACTAACTTTGTAGTAAACTCACTCAATCAAAGTTACCGCGAGAAAGTCTGAGCGAAGAGCGTCGCGGAGGAGCGACGGACGAATGTTTTAATTCGTGATTAAGTTCTTAAATCCCCTGAATCTTCGCGAGTCTATATATCGTGACTCCTGGGATCTCTCTCTACATGGACTTTTGATATGTATGAAGATCCCGGGATTCACACGCAGTTGGCACGCAGCGCAGAAATACAAATGGCGCGTTCGATTGGACCACAGACCTTATAGATACACGGAGAAAATTTTATATTAAAAATTACTATGTATGGCAGTAGCCGTGGACTATTGCTGGAATTATAAAAATTTTTACTATGTTTTTTATTGTTTTACATAGCAAAAATTTTTATAATTCCGGCAATAGTCCACGGCTACTACCATACATAGTAATTTTTAATATAAAATTTTCTCTGTGTATGGACTGGCAATTGCTATAGTTTCTGCATAGGAAACAGTGTCCGGATCTCTCTCTACATGGACTTTCGAGATGTATAAAGATCCCGGGATTCACACGCAATTGGCACGCAGCGCAGAAATACAAATGGCGCGTTCGATTGGACCACAGACCTTATAGATATGGACTGGCAATTGCTATAGTTTCTACATAGGAAACAGTGTCCGGAGGAGGTTGGAGAGAGAAACATACTTTTTCTCTCTTTTCTTCTTAGTACTTCTCTTTCTCAAAGTGTCCGGAAATGTACATTGCGCATGTCGATTAAACATATAGGGCGTGAATATAATATATGTCAAGCATGCGCGAAACGTACTTCCGGACTCTTTAGAGAGAGAAGTACGGACGCAATCTTGCTTGTATTACCAATCCATATCAATAAGGTCTACGGATTGGACGTATCGGAGACGCGCGTCTCCCAGCTCATTGTCAGATCAGTTTCCCGTCCATAAATTAACGTGAAACCGCGAAGAACAACTTCCCGATGGAGTCCTCGCCAAGTCGCGTTCTCGATGCCACCGGATGGGGTCGCGCCATTGTTACTTCCCGATTCCAGTTCCCTTCCGCTGTATCGCTTACATTAGCCGAGTACGAATTCGGCGGTGGCGGTCGACCCTATCGATATTCAGTTGCCGGGTCGGTTGCCTTTAATGGTTACGCTGAATATTGATTACCAATTAGCGGCATAATCACCGCGAATTCTAATTGTTAATGAGGTCTGGGACTGCAGCGTGCGAACGCGCGCGACGGGGCGGGGAAAGCGGGGAAGGGGGACGATATAACACTCGACTGGGTAATGTCCGGCTGAATTAACAACCGCTTCCTTGTTTTTAGCTTCCTGCGACGCGCGCGACCGACGTCACGGGATGCGCGCTAGATTATTTAGCGTCCTGCGTACGCGCTTCCGTTCCGATGCGGCTGTGCTATTAATTACCGTTACCGGATTAACCCCTTAAGGACGTACGTCGCGAAATCCGCTGAAATCCTCTGGAGGTCATCCCCATTCAATTGATCCGACCGAGAGCACATCGTTACTATACGATCGCCGCGAAATATTGATGCTAGTTAATTACGTTCGAATAAATTTTTCGGCAACTTGTTATCGCGCAAACAAATGAATCTATAAAGAATTTAATTAACTTCACGGATATTAAATCACGGTGATTGTTCGATTTGTTGATTGCGTTGCTTTCTTTGGATGACTCAGAAAGATACTAAATATTTTTCGGACCTTTTGGTTTCCGAATTCTAAGGTTTTGGTATATTTCTCTGTCTAAACTGTCGTATACATATGTGCACTCTGAAACTTTAGAATTTTACAATCACTAATCGTTGCTTCAATAAAATTAAATAAAACTTTAAGAGAATACTTAGAATTATGCATCGTCAGCTGCCCGAAGAAATTTAAATGTTAAATGCTTATTCGAGAACATGCGGTTTGCCAAGTCACGGGGAGATGAATAGATCGTCTTACATCATCGTGCATCAGTCTCCTCCACGGTCCCCGATACGAAAAACGACTCGCGAATACGAGGGATGGATGATCGATCGACGAAGACGGAAAGTCGCAGGAGACGGCGGCGGTCGGATGACTCGACTCGACGACGATGGTAATTCGAGAATTTTCATATCGCTAAGTAACCAGCGCGCCATCCGTTTCGGTGTGTAACATAAATAACATTACCGGCGGAATGGCCCGTGATGAATGTTCATCAGCGCGGCATGAAATATGTATGAATCGATCGGCTCCATTTTTATTCCCATCGACGGCCGTTAGGCTCGATTCCTCGGGATTATTCTTTTGATTAAGCACGACAATGTCTGTGCCTTATCAAATTTACTTCCACTTTCTTACTTTATTATGTAACCTGTTGGTCCGATGTCATCTTTAATGAAGAATAGCCAAGCGAGAGATTACGACTCGACGATACAGATCGAAAAGTTAGAGACCGAGTATCAGTAATTCGAGTACCAGCAAACAATCCGGCATTATAACGCATCCCTACCACGATTTAAGGAAATCGTGAACCTTACGATGGGGTCGGTTTTGAGGGGTCGTTTCGATGGCGCCAGTCGGCGACTTCTCCCTCGTTGCCCGAAATTCATTTCTCCAAGTTATTTATAAGGGGACGATGCCGTGACGATGAGTCAGAGGCACGTGAAATACATTTCCCGGACCGTTCGCGAAAAATTATGACCGAGAAGTACGCGACGATCGCAGAATTACGCGAGCCATATGAAAGTTTAATGGGCGGCATTTAATATTTTAGCGTAATGTCATTTGTGCTCTACTGTGGACCATAAATACCTTTACGTTATGATAGATTGTACTATATTAAAAGAAAACCTCATAAACCCGATATCATCGATTCGCAAGTTTGGAAGTATCCCGAATTAATACTGCAAAATAGCTTGTAGCTTATAACTCCGCCAAGAAGAACGATGTTTTAAGCAGAGCGATATGTATATCACTGTTCTATTTACAACTGCTTGCTGTCGTTCACGAAATTCGAGAAAACCAACAGCCGTAAATTTAGAACAATTTGGGATTAATTAGATGACTTATGATCCCGTCACTGCACTGCAAATCTAAGCGTGTTATTTTTGTTGAAGCTCTTCTTACACATTTCTTGCCATTTTAAATCATGTCATTTAACACGAATGAACGTATTAATTTTTAATTTAATACGATTAAACGTGTTAAATGATGTAACCTGAAACGGCAAGGAACATGTAAAAAGAATTTCAGTCAAATGTGTCATTTTTAGATGTTCATGCGTGTAAAAATAACGCTTGGATTTGCAGTGTGTCCAATACTTTTTCCCGTCTTTACTTCTTACTCATACTTCTCCCAATCTTTAAACGTCGCTACACCTATCGCCCAAACCACCCCCTTGCATCACGCGTCACGCTCTCAGGCAACCCCCGGAGGCGAAATATCGGTGGCGCGAGTAAGTGCATCGAGATATTGAGATGTGACCCACGTATTCAATATAAGGGCTTTTACCGGCTCACGCTTCCGGGGCAAAGCAACCCTCGCCCCCTCTACACTCCTCCTCACCCCTTCTTACCCCGGTTTTCACGGTATCCTTTTCGCCGCCTGTGGCAAGTCGAGCCCCTTCTTCTGAGCGACCAACGCGCATTTTCGTACCAACGCGCACTCAATTTACAATGGAATTGCTTCAACAGGCCATTCTGTATAATGCGCCCAATAATGCATCTATGCAGCGCTTTCGATATGCATAAGGCATCGCGTATTCTGTATACAGGGCGCCCCGAAACGCGTCGCTTTCGCCTACGGGGGATCATTTTTGTCTGCCACCTTCGAATCAACTTATCCTTCGATTTCTATCTTCTTGTTCGCTGTCTGTCAATTTTTAACATATTGAACATCTTAGCGAGTATATCTTGGTAGATCTCAAGTTAATATTTTATCAAACTCGATGCCACGAGTAGGTACAATTTCTCTTCCGTATTCTCGAATTTCGATCCTCCTTTATTATTCTAACTAAAGAATTTAATCGTCGCGTATGGATGAAGACTCGACTAGAGATTGATCGAAGAACTTGTGACCGATAATAATAGCGATAATTTTAGCGTCACCCGATATGTCTCTGGGAATATAAGCGCATACACACGTGTATAATGCATAGTAACAAAGGCGTTATCGGACGCAAGCCAGGAGCGCTTTACGGCCCCGATATCGAATCGAATCGAATCGAGAAGTAATTTGCACGTAGTAATGGTACAAGATGTATCAAAGGGAAGCTGCAGCATGGCTGCTAAGGTGTTGTTCTTGGCTCCGCGACGTCGCTCCTACGACGGATACATCGGGACGATATTGGTCTCGATTGCTGTTGCTGCATCGAGGCGACGCTCTCTCGACTACTGCGCTAAAATGATATTGCTTTCCATCGACGCTAGTCGTCCCTGAATACATTCGACGTCAGTCTCCTTCGTTGTGCGCGCGTATCGAATGATTTTAGAGTGAATATTTTAAAGGGGAGAAGAGAGACCGGGAATTGCGCGACCATTAATTTGCATACGATCGCGCGGATGCGCGCGATCGAATCCACCGCGGCGTGAATCACGGTTGAATCACTTCGTCACATAACAAATAAATATGGATAACAGGCACACGTCATCATCGTTAATGAATCAGTCGCGGGGGGGTGGACGATTGCGTTAAAATCGATAAATATTTAGCTCTCTGTGTATTCGATTTCACAGCTGACCCTCCCCCTTGATGTCGAAAATAGAAATGTTTCATAAAATTGTTGTCTAAATTCTCAGCGGTGCTAGAATGGCTAGAATGGCGTTCCGCAGAATTCACATTGTGCCAAAGATCCAGGTTCAAACCAGAACATATCAAATTTTTAATTGATCACCACCTCTCGGAAGGCAATGGCAAACTATTGAGAGTACCTTTCATGAGCATGCAACATGATGAACCAGGGAAGAATGTTTCTTGGGGTCTACGTTCGATATGAAGGATATCCGCAGAATTGTGATGGTTTCAATTTCCTTTTTATTCCGCGTCGCGCCGATTTCCGCTCGTGTAAAATATAATTCCAAGTGTTACAACTCGGTGAACTTACGAAAGGCACTAAAGCGCGCTCGTACGGACGAGCTGACATAATAATATGCAGATTAATCGCCGCTCTTCGACGCGTGAGTGTAATTCGTGATGCTCCCGCCTGAGTGACGATATCGTTGACTCATAAACGGCTAAGGCGCATCTCGTCCCGGCGCCGAATGAAAGTTCAGTCATTCGCATAAATGTTCGTATTCGTCGAGGGCGCGCTGAGCAGATAATAAAAGGGAGAGAAGCGGCGATAAACAACCCGCGCGATCAGAGATGCGAAAAGTTGGTGGACGTCCCCCAAATGTACGATATATCTTATTAATGTAATGGACTTAAAGGTGATGCACGAGCCTCGTTCATCAACTGCATTTGATTAACGACTTATGTAATATTTTTTAGATTTTTCGGCAATTTTCACTCCTTGTCGCTCGCACGTTTCGCGATGCCCTTTTGCCGGGATAGCCTTCACGAACGAAACGGGAGATAAGAGCACGCGCGAATCGAATGTCTCCTTATTACCGCAACCGTAAAGAATTTAAGCCGCCGTTTCCGCGGGGAGACTTTCGACGTATGCTCACGTTAATTAAATTTCGCTCCTCCCATCTTACGGCGGGTGCAACTCGATCCCCGGCCGTCTCGTGTTAACAGCTCGGCTCTCGTAAAAACGCGAAGCCGTTTCTTCCTCTCTTTTCCCCGCGTTTTCTTTTCCCTACGTTGATTGTAATTAAACATAATTACCGGGGCGCGCGAGCCGTGCTTCGCCTTGTTCGTGACGAAGACGCGATACGAATGTATATTCGCAGCTCGAACCACGAGGGAGTGAAACGAGAAACGGGAAACGTAAAAGATGACGAAGCGTGAAAAATGATGCCGGATCGCGAGGGCGAGACTCGTAAAAGTATTACGGAGCCCGACAATCACGCGAATAACTCAAATGCCAATTTCAGCAGATCGTATCCGATTGATTATCGGATTGCCGGGTGGTGCTTTTCGTTACGCGTTGTAACACCGGGGTATCAAATATACGAGAGTTAAAGTAATTATTATTCTTTTCGCTACGTTACATCGGCGTGCGCAGTGATAAGCGTAATAACTAAAATACAAGCGAGATACATAAAATATTTTGCCGAGCGGTTCATTAAATATTTTGCCGTAACAAAAAATAGCGAGCACGGTTTAAATGAATATAACCGGTAACATAATGCCGCGCTGATGAATGCCGTGAGATAAAATGCCTCGAAGGTTGAAACGTAGACACGAATTAAGACGTGGAACATAACATTAAGATCCATGTCTCGCTTATTTATCGCACGCGTAATTTTAGCACAGGGGCATAAATCTTCGCAGAATGCTGGATTTTCGCAGGTCGTCTCTAATTTCGAAAAACGTGTCCGATCCATGCAGATTCTTCGAGATCCGCTCTCGGATATCGCGCTAAATGTAAAGCCTCGGAAAATAGAACACGGAGAACAATATCGCGTTTGTTACGGGACGGCAAATGTCGCTGCAAATTTATCTTCTGATCGCGCGCGATATTTCGAAAGCACGTAATGCGATAAAATGGCGCCAGGGTGGTGGCGGAGGAGAGAGTGAGAGAAAATCGAAAAGTATATATCTTGGCGTGGGATTTAATTTAATTTCCATGGTCGAGTCGTCGCGATGCTCTGGGTTCCCGACCCGGCGCGGCTGCGCTTCATAGAATCCGTTTATCCCCTGTTTAACCCATCGACGCGATGCGACGCCGCGCGATTGTTTTTATTCGCCAAGCAGAAAATGCGAAAGCGGAACATTTACAAATGCGAATATTTGTCCGCATTAATAATACATAATATCCAGCCGCGTGCTCGGCGCACTCGTTAAACGCCGCTTTTGCGAACCGAGAGTCTCGTTAGCAAAATTGATAGGTACACTCGAGCGCGGATCCACATGCAAATTTTTCAAACAGTTTATTTTGACCAAAGTTCATCAAAGATGAAAGCCTTTTTCCGTTTAGAAATCAAGGAATTTATTCGAGCGTCTAAAAAAGCTGGGATAAAGGCAAAAGATGTTTTAGTGGTTCTCTAATTTCTATAAAGACGTCTTTTAAGGCTAATCTACAATGTGCTCTTTGCTTCCTGTTTCTTCCTCTTTGCATTTTGCCTCTTTGCTTTTCCACGCATTGTTTTACCGACAATCGTATTTCTTGTCACGTGTTTCTTGTCTGTTCCAAAGTTCGTCAACTTTTATCTTGGATGACAGAACGAACAAACATCGCGACATAATCAAAAATTGACAAAAGGCAAAAAGCAAGAAACAGGAAGCAAAGAGCACATTGTAGATTATCCTTTAGTCCTTTGTGACGATTGCGACAGGTTTTAAGAAGCTAAGTATCAAAATTTTAAATTAGCGACTTTAATAAACACACTGAGAAAAAAAGCTGTTGCTTCAATTAAAGTGTTATCACGGGGTGCCAAAAACATCAGTAGTTCATTCAATTGTGTATTATTAATAGACCCAATATTTGGATTATTAAAACAATGATTGAATTATTGGTTTAAAAATGCAGACATTGGGTCTAATAATAATACAATTGAATGAACTACTTTATGTTATTGGCACCTCGTGATAACACTTTAATTGAAGCAACAGCTTTTTTTCTCAGTGCACAAGTTTTACGCGACTCGAGTTCCAGAATCATTAGAATGGCTGGTATTATATTTGATTCGATAAAACTTCTGTCTCTACCAAGACAATCGACACGCGAAACACGACGTCTCGATTACCGTGCTGGAAATCTTTTTCTATCCACAGGGCTGTTTTCGCCCTGTCCCTTTCTCCTTTTGTCTGCTATTTCCCGACCAATCCCGTCGCTCTACCGGGCTCGCCTCGACGAACCAACTCGCATTAATTGCCGGGAGTCACGACATGTCTCCATTACTCAAGAGCTTCGTTAAAGGGAGGCGAAGGGGATAAGAGAGCGCCGCGAGGATAAGGGGCGAGGGAGATAAAGAAGGTCGCAACCATGTTTCACCATTATTTTTCACAAATTGGGCTCGCGTCGCCGTTATCCTTAACGAGAATTGAACTGGCCCCCATCGTCCGTGGAATGAGAAAGGGTTTCCTGTTTATCGTCTCCGCGAATTTCATCCGTTTATTGGATCCTCCTGTTGTTCCTCGAACGTAAATGGCATCCCGAACGCGCCGCGTTATTTTTCATTTTCGAATCTTAATTTATACATTGCGCGCGGGACGCGACGTCGATCATCATAGAAGCTAAATGGACCGCACCCTCGCGTACAGCTTCCACTAATTAATCAGAAATTTCCTGCCGGCACTGTCGACCGACCGATGCAACTAATAGACCCTGCTCCGAATCTCCCTACCAATTATCCCACCGTGTACTAATTAGCATATATGACCGTGGTAACAAAGTTTCCCGCCTCCAACAATGCCGTCCACGGCCTTGCGGAAACTTACGGCTTCAATAAATTCGTAAATCTACCAGCCGGTTGGTTCACTGACATATAACTTGGCGTTTCGAGGTCTTGCTTGATTTACAGACGAAAGCGTTAAATAAAGAAAAAGTCGATACGGGCACTAGTATTTTGGTTTTCAAATTGTAAAAAGGATCTTGATTTAATATTAAATAAAACGAATGCATTTTGTGCCAAATATAAGAAATAAAAGAACGATCTTGCTGAAGTATTTAAAAATTTGATTAGACACAGATCTGAAAATAATTTTGTTGTACCACAAAAATAATTAAGTAAGATGCTCAAGCTGGTTCCTAGAATATCAAAACTTCTTGCAACATTACGCTTGAGAGAAAGAGCGTCCTACATTAATTATTTTGATGATCCAACAAAATTATTTTTAGATCTGTATCTGGTTAAATTTTTGCTTCGGTAAAACCGTTCCTTCGATTTAGGACACGAATGTGGATCACAGAAACAGGAAAATATAAAATGCAAAATTACTCTATTAACTCCGGCAAAGTCAAGACAGACTTGAGGGATTGAGCGTATTAAAGCAGGGGTGTACGCGGCGGAAAAATTACCGACAAGCTACCGCCTCCTGCGTATGAAACTTTAGCAGTTTATTATAGCCGAGTGCCGACATAGTTCTACCCGCAGCGCGGGAGTTTCAAGCAATGGGACGAAATAATCGCGTTTTTACGATACTCGCGCCGAGTTTTACGAGAATCGGAAGCCTCGGCGACGCTTTTGTACGGTAAAACTTGTTCGAATGCCACACGCGTCATAAAATCGACAAAGCGGACCGGCGCGGACGCGGCGGTGGCGCGGGTTTTATCAGACTATCCGGCATACTTTCTGCGTCTAACGCAAAAGCGAGTTCGTTTCTCCACGTTCCAGAACAAGTCGCGCGCGTTCGAAATAAATGTCATGCATAAATGCCGCGCGAAATATCGCGAGCGCTGAATTAAATCCTATTAAAATGTTTTTGTTCTCGTTACACCATCTCGTTACAGTGTAATAATCATCGTTAATAAATGTAAATGCAATAATTAAATTAAATCGAGGAGGTTGCTGCGTTATAATTATGCAGCGGTTTATCGCAAACTTGAAAAAACGAGACTCTGAAAATACGAAAATATTGCGCAAATATTCAACGTTGTAAACAGCTTTAGTGGCTTTCGGCTTTCCGCGACGTGGTTTTTTTTCAGCCTTGACTCTCCCAAGCGACGCGACGCTCGACGGAAAGAGGAGGAGCCGGTACAGCTGGAAAGGGTGACTCATAATACCCGCCAGTAGATCGGACTTTACATCCGGCTAATTAAGCATTGATAACTAACGAGGTTCCTTTGTGCCGCGGCCGCCGCGGGAGATGAAAGTCCTCGGAAAATTTCAACCGACACGTCGGATTAAATGCTTTAGCGCGCGTGCTCGTCGAAGCCGAGCTTGCAACTCGATGTGAACTACGACTTTAATCCCCGTTGACGCGAATTGCTCGGGGCGTGTTCCCGTTGGGTTTGGATTTTTTTCCTTTCCCCGCTACGTGGGGAAGAAAGGATAGCGTAAGAGCCCGACGTCAGAAGAGCGGAATCGATCGCTCGTTCCGGGCTCGTTTCCTGCTTTATCATGCGGGGACGATGATTAATTTAACGACCTCCTACAAGCCGGGTCCTTTGAAGCGCGGCGAGCGATTGTTTGATTTTGTCAGGGGTGTGCGATCGAGGGCGTGCACACGGGGTATAATGCCGTGAGCGTTTCCTCTTTTTCGCGTAGACCACTCGCCCGTTAATTGGTGGCATCGATTAGCAAAGAGATGACAAGCTCGAACAGATCATAAAACCATATTTCGCTTTTCTGTTGCAGTTTTACCAGCTTCTGGAAGCCAGTCAAGTGGCCAACACCACCCTCACGTACCGCCACGTGACCGTGTTTGCGCCCACTAACCGAGCGTTCCAGAAGTACAATGGGAGCACGAAGAACTTGGTTTTGTACCACATGTGTGAGTAGAGCGTAACATTTATGTAATCCGACAATTCAAGATGGATTTAAGTATAAAGAGATTTAGATATAAACATCGTTATCTCGTTTAAGTGAAGATTTGCAAGAATACAAAGATGGCGATTTAGTACTAGCAGATTAATATCTAATATTAACAACTGTTTGTAGCGAAACTACAAAACCTGCGAATTGAACGAAAAGCTGGATATGTATATCTAGTAGTTCATTTCGTAAACTATCTTTTAGCAATGCGTAAAGGCCATTGCACGTGAAAAAGTTTTACTCGTAATTGTATAGGATGTAAGCAAATCAACCAATCGCAGTTAAGCATTTTCACAATATAGTAAAAATGTTTAACTGTGATTGGTCGATTTGCTTATGACCTTACACAGAAAAAAAATGCTGTTGCTTCAATTAAAGTCTACGTCACGGGTTGCCACAAATATAAATAGTTCATTCAATTGTATTATGATTGGACCAAATATCTAGGTTATTCTTTTAACAATGTAAATATTTGGTCCAATCATAATACAATTGAATGAACTATTTATGTTTGTGGCAGCCCCTGACGCAGACGTTTAATTGAAGCAACAGCATTTTTTTTCAGTGTACGATTACAACTAAAACTTTTTCACGTGCAGTGGCCTTAACGAAGAAAAGAATTATTGCGACACGATAATTTAAATCCCCATGCAGAAACTACCATCCTGTAAAATCAAGCAAACAAATCGAGAGAATCTCGTTGTCCCGCTATTACATCACGACAGTGAATTCCCGGGATAGGCCGCGTCGGAGCGACGCGGGAAAATTTCCGACACGGCCGCGGAAACTCAATTTTCACGGTTTGGCGGGGACCCTCGTCCACCTCCCCCGCATCTGCATTATTTCCATTCTTCGTCCGGTTTTCGCGCGGCCGACGGAGTGCATTAGCTCGGCCGAGTCGAGTTTCGGTATTTCGCCCTTTGATCTCTCGGCGAGCGGACGGGCGGCCGGGCGCGCGCATGCATCCGTAATGCATCCGTCGAGCTGCTGCAAAGCCGCGCCGGATCGGAAGGCGCATTCAATGTGCGCCGGACGCTTACGCGCTTTCGTAATTCAGGGCTTCTTCGATGTCCGCGAGTATAACGGGGGAAACGGTAGCCGGCAATCCGTTATCGACGTATCCGCATTTACGACCGTCCGTTGGGCATTCATCGATGTAGATCCCGATAGAAAGGGGGCCACGTGGGACGGGGAGGGAGGGTTGATGGGCGTTGTTGCGATTGAGCGTAGCTGACTAATAATCGCGCGGCGTCAGCGAGTCAACGCGTCAGAATCCGTTCGCGTTAATGCATCCTGTTGCACTTTATATCGTTGCGCCAGTCAGGAAATCGAAGCGAACTCGCGCGCGCAAGGCAGTCGCATTCTCACGGAATTGCTCTCGTCCCCGGGAAAATCGTGGAGATAGATCCCTTTTTAACACGCTACATTATTCCGTCGACGAGAAGCTGAATACGTGATTCTGTGAATTTCTAGGTTGGTAAAGGGCGACAATTTCTCGCGACGACACCGAGTCGGATAAAGAGTACAAGTTGAAAAAAAAAGAAGCTAAAAAAAGAATTTATCAATAATCATATTTTCAGCGCCGTTTCGTTCTACTTTGATCAGATTCTTCAGGATGGAATAGATTTTAACAAGCTTTTTAGTTATGGTTTTTGCCACGGTGATCGTGGCGTAAGAGTTGCGTGTCTGCTTTCTGTGCCAAAGATCCAGGGGCTCGATTCTCGAAGTCATTCGCAAGAGAAACGTATGCGCAAATTCAGCTCTTACAGAAAAGTTGGAAGTTGATTGGCTATTGCATGACTTTTAGCCAATCAATTTGTAGATTTTCTGTAAGAGCAGAATTTGCGCATACGTTTCTCTTGCGAATGCTTCAAGAATCGAGCCCCAGGTTCAAATCCACCTAGAACGTTATCATATTTTTAATAGAAAATGAGGACGCTATGGCAACTCTAAGCTCCGCCGCTTAGAGTTGCCATAGCGTCCTTTTTTTTTAAATTTCCATCCGTCCTTTTTTCCGGGGACGTCCGGGGGGATTTTTTGAATGTGTCCGGGGTAATTATGAATGTCCGGGGTTTAAGGTTTAAGAAAATTTCTAAATATTTTGCATTTTAGATCTAATTAACCACATCATATTCAATCACTTCAATCTACTGATAAAAACCAATAGTTTTGTGCTGATTTGGTTCTTTAATATTAATTTTTCAATTAATATTATTATTGTTATTAATTTTATTGTTGTTATTAATTATTATTGTTATTAATTTTACAATTAAATATAATTTGTTGTTTTATTGATATTTTAAAAATACCAATGGCAATATAGCACGTAGGTACAATAAGGTAGATACCTAATAATGAAACTTCTCTTAAATTAAAAACATGTTTAATTTATGCATTTTACTCTAAGTACTACTGAAAACGAGATGTAAAATAATTATTCATTTATTGTTTATTATATTTGTATTATTGTATGCGTCCGGGGTTGCAAGCGAAATGTCCGGGGGTTTTTGGCTTATGAGTCCTAGTTTTGAATACTTTATTATGGCAACCCTATCCTATCGCTTCAAGCTAAAAAAAACAGGCAGAGCCCGGTGATTGACGCACGTATATCTTTATCTCGTCCGGTCGCGTCGTGGAGAGGCGTATATCGCGAGGTCGTCTTTAATCAATGGGGACGCGGCAAACAACCTGCTCAATCAAAATCCTTATTATCCTTAGCGGGTTATGGTAAACGCGACGACGGGCCTCGTTAGGCGCACCCTCGTTCGTCTCGTCTCGTCTCGCCTCACCCCGCCCCGCCCCGCCTTGCCTCGCCTCGCGTCATCGTCTTCGCGTCGTCCGCGTCCGTGTTTGCGATGTCGCGCGGTGTGTAATTTCGACGTGCAATGTTTGCGCTGCCGCACGGCGGGATGGCACGGCGGCACGGCGCTTACACGGATAGTCGCATCGGCGCCGCGTCGTGGCACGGCGCCATCGATCTCGACGAAGACCCGAAGGCAAACACATCCCACGTACAGGGCGAACGCGCACCAACCGTGTGCCCCAAGTGCTTACGTTAAACCCGGCGATAAGAAAGGGCCGCGCCTTCGGCCACAACCGGCCACGCCGGGAAATAATTAATCCGATTTGCGCGGCTAAGCCGCGCGCGGGCGAGCCGGGCTCTCGCACCGGAAAACGAGCGTTTCATAGTGCACGACGGGGGTAGCAATATTACGCAAGCTTTGCGACGAGCCTCGCCGAGTGACGCTAGTTATCGCGCACCCGGTAAAGGATAAGGACATTGTGAGGTTTAAGGGGAAAAGAGGGTTGCTTTTTTTTAATCTGAAATCATTGACTGAAAGCTCACTTTTATCACGAACAGAATGATTACGTAATATTGTAATATACCTAATGACAATCGCTCTTCTACTTCCATTTCTAC
Organism: Aphaenogaster floridana; assembly: GCA_003063835.1. Taxonomy (NCBI): domain Eukaryota; kingdom Metazoa; phylum Arthropoda; class Insecta; order Hymenoptera; family Formicidae; genus Aphaenogaster; species Aphaenogaster floridana. The sequence continues at coordinate 962,831 of NJRP01000005.1, forward strand.
TTTTTGAACAGCTCCCACACAGCACAAAACTTAACAGAAACGTTTCAAAGTTTCAGAAATGTTTCAGAAACGTTTCTGAAACATTTTTGTGCTGTGTGGGAGCTGCTTCTCTGTACATCGCGTCTCATCTTTGACTCATTTTCACGTACAACATGCTTTATCTGTAATACGAAATAGCTATCTGCTCGTCTGTCAATTATTCTTTTTATTATCTCTTTCTACTAATTTGTCTTATTCTGTATTTTGTTTTATTTTATTTAAATTATATTAAGGGTCCAGGCTTATAAACAGCATCATTGCTGATGCCTCGCCTTTTGAGGTGCTGCTCTCAACTACACTGCGATCATGTGTTTATAAACGTATATTTTTGTTCTGCACGTCAATAAACCTATTATTATTATTATTATTATTATATTGTGAAAATTGTAAAAGTTGCAGCTATGGCCAGTATATCCATAGTACGATCTTATATTCAAGATTGTCTTAAGTATAATTGATCAGATGTAGATTATATACACGGAAAGAACGATTTTGCTGAAGTAAACATTTAGCCAGATATAGATCTGAAAATAATTATGTTGATCCAAAATAATTATGTAGTTCAAGCATAATGACAATGCTACAAAAAATTTTGACATTCCAGCAACTAGAATACCCAATATAATTATCTAGATGGACCAACATAATTATTTTGTGATCTGACTAAATTTTTAGATATTTCAGCAAAACCGTTCTTTCCGTAATCATTCCGTACGGTCATTTCATTGGCTGGATGGAATCTTAAGGGCGCTCCTGACCAGACTTGAGACAATCTTGAATATAAGATCGAACTATAAATATCGCCCTATATTTTATTTCGTGCATAAAGTATACATGCGGCAAAACTTTCTTCAGACGTTGCATCCGGAAAAAAAGAGAGATCTTGTTATCCGCTTGGTTAATCTTGGAGAAATTTCTTCTTCTGGGAGAGCCACGGCCTCGCCGCGATAAAAATATAATAACGTGCTCTTCCACGGCTGTCAACGATTCCTGCGTGCTTATTCTTTAAATTCGCCGTCCGGGGGACACTGTCGCGAGTTACCCCGACGAATTACCCCGGGGACCACCATGGGATCCGTTCGAACTAAATAATCAAAGGTCGTAAGGTCGTCGACTCCGTTGACACGAGCCGCCACTGGATCAATGTTATTCGGCCCGAGGCGTTTTTTCCGCGGAGCTGCCGCGACGACGGCGACGACGACGACGAGAACGAAGGAAGAGAAGCGTAGCCGATGACGGGCCGTTACTTTTATTCCTCGTCGACTGTTCGTCGAATCGCTGCGCCTTATCCTTCCCTTTTATTTTTTGTCTACGCCGGAGCGACGTATTGGAGAGCAAACAGCTCGAACGAGATTACCGCGTGCAAAAGACTTTTTACGGGACGCGTCTTGAAAGAGATTGTCAAGAATTACATTACCCTCCCCCTCGCTCCACTATCCACCCCCCTCCCCCCTCCTTCGCCCCGCTCCTCTTGCTCTTCCGCTGCCGTTGTGATGCGCGGTAAATAAAGGACGTCGACTGCGATGTCCTCGAGAGAGAGCGACGGCGAATAGTTATGCTCGCGTGACGCTGCAGGCTGCATCGATTTGCAACTCGAAATCATTTACTGGAGATAACGAGTGGAAGATAAATAACTTTGCAACGTCTCCTTTGCTCCTAAAAACAGTATTTTTATTCTGCATTGTTATAACCGTCATACGCTGCTCGTTACAAATCTTGCTCTAGACACAAGACAGTCAATCCTGGGTAAATTTTCGTGATTAAAGAAACCCCGGGGGCCCGGAAATATAATTGGAAACTATCGACATTACCGATTATTGATATAAATGTTTGATTATCGTCATAAATATCTGACAAGGGGAAGCTCAGGTAACTCACTCTGGGATTTCGATGCCAATTTTTTTGGTTATTCTAGAGGTGAAAAAAAGAGATACGTGTCCCGGCGTTTGATTGAATAGGCCTTAGTTTCGGAGTAATAAATTTGTGAAAATTGAAATTTTTTTTTTTGAGCTTTTACAGATATGATCGAGTACGCTTGGTTTGCATCGAAATTAATTCCTCAAAGAAATGTGTTTGGAAACGTCAACGAAATATGTTTCCCACCGGACATACGGAAAAATAAATGTGTATGTGGTACTCCTTCACTTATTCGTTGTGCAAACTGTAAAAAATTTATATGTTTTAAATGTTTTTATGATGTTTATCATCCAAGTAATTGTTCCTCATCAAAATAATTGAATTTTGTAATAAAAAAATTCACATTCACATTACGATGTTTGTTTATACTTTATAAATTTCAATTTTCACAAATGTATTACTCCGAAACTAAGGCCTATTCAATCAAACGCCGGGACACTTATCTCTTTTTTTCACCTCCAGAATAACTAAAAAAATTGGCATCGAAATCCCAGGGTGAGTTACCTGAGCTTCCCCTTGTGAGTAACGAACTAGATAATACAATATTAAATTTATTATTTATTATTATACAAATGTTTTATTATAAATGAGCACGCATATTTTTATAATGCATACATTGCAAAATTACATTTTTTTTCTATGGAATTATCACTTGATAATCAAACGCGGATGATAACGATAAAAATGTACAATTTTAAATAAAATTGAATATTCTTTTGTAAATATATATACATATCTAAGATATATCATAATAATGATAAATCATAAAATGAATATTATATATTGTGAATTAATTATCTAAATTTTAAAGATCACGCAAACTTCTATAAGATCGTCGATCTTTAATAGTATCTCGTCAGTACTTTAGATTACAAAGAGTTCCGCGCTCTAGGATATTTGCACCGACAACTTCTTAGACGTTTAAGTTTCTGACGTTTTAAATCCCCGTTTTAATTCCTGCACGTTTAGACATTCTTTATGCACTCTTTCGCCAGCTTGCGGTAATAAACTCAAGTCAAATCACGGCGAATTGACTCGGGCGCAATTTACTCGGCGGTAACTTCGGACAAACGCGCGAAATTCAGACGAATGGAGACCTCGAGTGCTCGAAGCCGTCCCCTTTATTTTCTCCCCCTCGAGTGCCCAGGGAAAAGCTCTCTTTATCTCGTCAAGTCGGCGCCCATCTCGTGGCACTTCACCTCGAGCGGCAACGAGAGGACTGACCCCCGCGTCCGTTTCTCGTCGAGTCCCGCGCGAGTCTGCGGCAATTTTGTACATCGCGAAAAGTTTCACAATTAGTCTTGGAACTTTCATAATTCCGCAGCTTAACCCGCCTTGTTTTGCGGCCGAGCGTTACCGCGGTCGGTTTAATTTATCATTTCACTTCTCGCCCCACTATCGTGGCCTCTCCTCGGCTCATCCCGAATGTGCTCCTTCTCGCGTCCATGTGCCTCCTTGTTCGTCCCACGCAATTTCTCATTCTGAGTCGAATCTCGGTAGCGAGGCGTTTTAATGAGATCTTATTCTCCGATTAGGACGGATGGGGTGCCTTTTTTGAACGAAACCGCAATCCGCGTCTTCCTTATGCAGATCCTCCAAGCATTTTTTAATTCGCCATTTCTAACGAGACTTTGAGACTTTTACAAACGCCTTGCGCGCGAAAGTGGATTTGAAGTAGAGTTTAAATAGAATATTGGAGTAGCTCGATAGAAATTAGTCCTGATTCCTAGAGCGGCCCGAATCGCCTTAGTTGGACTTATCGTAAAATCTGGACGGAAGCGGCTTTGCAACGACAAATGCACGCGAGAGAATACGTGATGGACGTAGCGGACGGATATGGGAATACGATTGCAGGAACAACAGCCGAGCAACCGCCAGGCATTATCCTATTAAATACGTGGACGACCAAAGAGGCAAAGAGTCAGGGGGTGCAGGTCAGCCACAGTCGTGCCAGTGCGAGCCATTCGCTCGTCGTCGTAAAGTTACATTGTGGCGAGATAATGCCCTGCAAAACGGCACATTGGTGAAGTCGCGGGAGCTTAACAGAGGACGTTTCCACGTACCGCACGTTCGGCGAAGTGAATTCGTCGAATTTCTCAAGAAATTCTCTTCCTCTCGTAAAAATTGAAATCTGATCGGAATAAAAAAAGAAAGCGAAACAAATTTCAAGATTGATTTCCGGTACCTTAGGGGAAGCCCCGCTCTGAGTTCCCAATTGTGCGTCGCAAGTTTGCGTATTGTGTATAGGATTTTTTTTTTACTGAAATACAAATCCCATTATTCTCGGAGAACATATTCATCGTTTACCATTAGGAGTGTACCGCTCCTATGTAATTGAAAATACCGTAAATTCACGCGACAATTCAACATCCCGATTCCGATAGATATTCGGTACTTTCATCCGGCCCGTGACACACGATGGTGACAATGGCGGGTATTTCGACTGCCGGTAAATTTAGTCGCGGAAAGTTAAAGACTTCGTCGCCTTGGGGACGGAAGAGTCGCGACGGGAGGGGGGGGTGAGGAAGACCAGGAGTGAGAGAGGCTTGGCGCCGTCGGAGGGTGGGTAGGTCAGGGGGTGGCATGACAAAGGAGAACGGTGCGAACTCTGGCTTCTAGGTAACTTAACTGCTCCTCCGGTCTTTGTGCGAAACTTAAAGACGCTGTATAGTCCGGGTACGGCGATGGCGGCGGACGTCGGGATCTAAATTGTGTGTGTATGTGTGTTTGCATGTGTATGTGTGTCTGCCGACGACTTTGAGCGAGTCCCGCGCGAGCAGGTGAGGGGGTTGGTTACACTGTGCTCTACGTGCCGGAGAACAAGCCGCTCGGGCGTCTGCGACACATCCCGTAGCCACAGGCCAGGAAGAGGCGGCTTCGTTTGTCTTGTCGGAGACTGCAGAATCCGCGAGTACCGGGGGATGAGAGACCTCGCCGTTTCCTCCCGGTGATCGAGTTTATTATTGACCTGTTATTGAATCACGGTGGAGTGTCGGTTGTGAGAGAGTCGGTTGGGAGATTCCTCCACGCGCCAAGCGTGCGTTTTGAGGAGAGGGAGATCCGCTCGACTTCCGAATAGACATCCGATAATCACTCTTTGATGATCACGCGATTGGGTTAGATTAATGAAACGTATTTCTCCCCATACCGTATATATCGTCGTAAATCGGAATTCATTTTCAGATTCGTTCCGTTTAAGTATCGCGTTAATCTTGCCATTTTTAATCTTCATCTTTTGATCTGTCTGTTACGAGATGTGTACAATTTGCAGACACATCTGGTATTTCATAATGTATGACAAAAAGCTTCTCGCACGTACATAATTGTACATCATTATACTTTTCATAATATTTGTAAGTATATTATACCGCTTTTTCTGCATATTCTCGTTAGAGAAAGAGATTAAAATTGCGACAGATTTCAATGTACACCGGTTCAGCAAAAAAGAAAAAAGCCGCTTTGATGTGGCGGTAATCCTACAGATTTTAATCTCGTTTAATTCCGCAACGTTTTATCGCGTGTACGCTTCCGGCATAATCGTGCATGCGCCACCAGAAATTCCAATCTGCTTCTCGTGGCGCGGTGGCCGAGTTTAAACCAATTAAGATAAGGCCGCGGGATGAATCGTCTCGCGTAATAATTTTTCAAATGCGAGGAATGCATCCGCGTTCTCGCGTCAGGATGAAACGAGGACACGTTTTCCCTCCGTCGAGTGAAGCGCGACGGACTCGTCACGATGACGGGGCGAGGCGTGAAAAAGTCGTCGCGGCGGGACGTCGCAGGTCGTGTCGCCGTGTCAGAAAAATCTTAATTATGTCATATAAATGCCAAGACGGTTAAAAACTTGCATTCGAGTCTGGGCGCGATAATGAAACGGGACTTAAATGCAACGGGCCGACCGTTCGTCGCGTTTACAGGTTGTAATTAAAATCTTTCTGGGAGAGAAACGCGCTCCGCGGGACGCCGCGCCGCTCGTAAACTTCTTCCTAATTGCTTTCGCATCTAACGTCGGTTGTTGCAGACGCGGCCACGTACTTTACGTTATAATAAACTAACCGCGCGGAGAGAGCGCCGCGGTGCGCCGCGAAGTCCACAGGCCGCGTGGCGAAAAACTCATCGTTGATAATTTAATTCGCCACTCATATAAGCGTAATTATTTTCCGCTGTACTTAATAACTTAATAAGATTTAGACGATAATGCGCTCTGATCTTTCGTGGATATAATTTTACAATTAGCCTGGTGGCGCGCCATAAATTCTGTAAAAGCTGTAGCGTACTGTTTTTCTGACTTGCAATTGCAACAAAAGCTCGGTAAAGTTACAGCGGGTTTAAAAAAAGTCGTACAATCGTCTTAATGAAAGCGAATAATTCAGGTAACGCGTCCGGCGGTATTTTGACGCTGGGAAACAGCCGGTGTCTCGTCGCATCTTCGTTCACGTACCGCGACGACTCGCGCTCGGAACGGCGTAATTATGCTAAAGCTCCTTTTTTCCGAGTGCCCGGGGGGTCGACGATACCATCGCACCCACGTACGGAGGACGCGTTCGTATCGCGACGACGGGAATAAATTGGCTACATTTTCGCGGCAGAAATCTGCTCGCGCATTTATTATCACCGGCGCTGATACGGCGCGGACGCTCGACGGCGCTGATAATTCACGACTGTCGTTTTTTTTTAAGCTCGCTAAAGCATCCGCTCTAAGGGGATCCTGGACGGATGGAATTACCGACATTTACAGTCAACGTCATTACTTTGAATTGGCTTTATAGATCGCAAAATCCTTTTACAGAATTAAAGTATACATACTAATGAACAGTGGAAACTATCATTTTGTGTTAAAACTGAAAAAAAATGTAAAAATAATATTTTAGTCGGTATGGTAGAGCTGTCAGCTCGTGAAACATTTATTTACATGAAAAATTCTGTATGTTATATGTACAAAAGGAACATTTTCCACTGTTCAGAATAAGTGCAGAAACAACAATCAATCGTTGAAATTCAGATTGATAGCCTAGAAAAAAAACCGTTTGACTATCTTTTTGCGAATGTGTGCGTGCAATTGATGTAGTCATAGACATAGTATAACTAAACCGAGCGTGCGGCGCCAGCCTGGGCGGCACTAACAGAAGAAGTTAGACAGAGAAGAGAAGCCCAGGCTCGGCAATTCTCTCTCTCGCACGTGCGGACTATAGCTATCCTTTGTTAGCATATGGCACGCTCAGTCTAGTTATACTATGTCTATGGATGTAGTAATGTGTAGCGATGTATATCGATGTGATGTATTGGTCGGTAAAGTCGGCTCTCGCATCGGAGTTCGGTCTTCACTACAGGATCTCCTTAACGCCCTGAAAAGGTAGAAATAGGGTCGCACCGCATCGAGGAGTTTCATTTCTAGGCTGTTCAATTAATGAGGTAACGAAACGAAGAGCGCGTTGCGCGCGCGAACGACGCTTATCCGTCGGCTCGAGAGTTAGTCTGCGTCTAGGATAACTACAAAATACCCAGGGGCATCGTACGGGAAGCACAACCTTGCCCCTGCCACCCCACGTCGCCGGCATTCAAGTTGGATTAGACGCGAAGAAGACCTAATGAAGACCGCCAACCTCCCTTCCGCGCGTCCCGATGGCGCGCAGCGGCAATAACGGGTCGGCAATATAAATAAAATCTCCGACATACTTCGAATGGAGCAGGGGGATTAAGAGGATAAATAAAACGAGTATCCGGGAGATATAAGGGAGATATAACGTGGAAGCCTATGACTATCGTATAGGAACGACGAGGTTCAGATATAATCGAAGATGCAAAGTTACGAAAATCCAAAAATATTCCGATAAGAATTCTAGATATATAGAGATATTAAAAATTCTCTTCGTCCCTTATCAGAGTGAAATTTTATTTGGCCGTGCCGAGTCAGAGCAATCTTCCCTGTTCTCGCCTAAGGCGACATGCATACGCAAGGGCAGGGAGTTTTCGCATAAAGCGGCGCCGCCCCCCTTAATTCCTTGTTTCCTTCGCGCAAACATTTTCTTCATTGCAATCGCGAGAGCGCCGCGGGCTTTGACGAGAAGGGGTGTCGCAGCCGGATATAGAAACTCGTCTCGGGGGTGAGGGGGGGGGATGACTACGGTTGGGTAGTTCGAGCGTTTATATCCTTAAAGTTCTCGTGCTTGTGCACGCGAAGGCTTTTAAACTCCACGAGGCATCGTAAGAAAAAGTCCCGTATTAGATCCGGACGTCTTAATCTTCCGCCTCTCCGCGCTCGCTCGATCATCGAGTGATCGATGGCCAACAATTAGAGGAGCGATATCCTTCACGGTGGCTGACTGCGATGGTAGTTGAATCGGATGGTTGAATAGGGATGGACCGCATGCGATTAGATCCTACATTCCTCGTCTGCTCGGACCCTCGATTGTTGAAGGAGATATCGTACCTACTCTTCCCATCGCATTCTCTCTCTCTCTCTCTCTCTCTCTCTCTCTCTCTCTGTCTTTCTCTCTCCTTTTCCATCCACGTGTCTCTCTCGCTTCGTCTTTCGATTTCGATGACTGTCTCCGTCGCGAAATGGTCCTTCGTCGAGCGCGGACAAAGAGGACGGACCGAGTACGGAACGATGGGTGTAAAGCAATCAATTATCCCTAATTGAAATTAGCCGAAAGGGCCCGCGCGCGGAGAATCGAGCCAAGCCAATTGCGAATTACTTGCGCACAGCGGGAGGAACTTAACCCACTCGCTGATTGGAGACAAGATGTGGTCTGTAATTTTGTCGAAAATGATTATACCTCTTCTACATTATACACGTTCATTATACGAACATGTGTATGAAAAATTCTTTGTGTGATTTTCACTTTTCTTATTATGTTCTACATCATAGATTCCCAAAGTATGGGTCGCGAGGCGATTTTTTATGAGTCGCGAAAAATGTTAAATAACATTTTGTTACTTCGCGTACTGCATGAAATTAAAATAATAAAGTGTAATAAAGTGGTATAAATAAATAATGAATTTATCCTCTCGTCTTTTTTATAACATATCCACTAAAGCTAAATAGATCCCAGACGTTTGCCGTTAAAAAGTGAGTCGCGGTCCATACAAGTTTGGGAATCTGAGCCTAAATGATCAAATCAACAAAAAATATATGAATAATATTATTTTATAGTATTGTTAATGGAAAATATAGATAGATAAGTGTATGCCGGTAGTATAAGGATTTAAGAATTGAATCTAACGATTTAGAAAAACGTTGCGCGAATCTAACTATAATTGCCGTTTCTATCCCGTGGCACGGTTCCATTTCTGACACATAATTATCATTTGCAATTATTACACGCGAATTCAAACGGGCATATTCCACATTATGATATTTTATGCGAGGTCAACAAAACGACTCCGATTGAAAATACCTCGGTGCGCGAATGAATGGCGATAATATCATGCGTTACATATAATATTGTATATAGTAAGGATTATCTCTCTATTTTACATTGGAGCTCGGATACTTCTGTGCATTACCGTTTCGCCGGGAATTATCGTATGACAGAATACATGGAATCTCATCAGCGCGTACACGCGGCTATGATAAACGCCCCCCGCCTTGACACGTTCGCAAATCCGTCCGAAATTAAATGGGAAATTATTGGACTCGCGCGATAACGTCGAGCGTCCGCCCGTAATAACACCAAATTATTTCGAAACTGTCGCTATCTGTGTCGCAGACCGAAATTTTGCCGAAGACCCGCCACGTCCCGAGAGTCTCTCACTTTAGCCGATAATACGATATGGTAATACTTGCCCGCCCGCGCCCGATCCTTCTCCGGCAACCCCGACCGCGCTTTCCTTGCCGACCCCACGCCACAGCCGCATGATTACTCGGCTCTGACTCATAATTACGCGTGACAACGTGCATTAATGTCGTAGTTTCTGACACGCTCGAGGATCGACAACGGGGGTAGTTGGCTGCACTCAATCGCAATAACCGCGCTCGCGGAGGGTCGTCGGGGCTGACGTGGGTGGCGACAAGCGAGAGGGGTCAGGTTCGAAGCACAGGGCTTCCATCAGGATTTACGTTCGTGAAACGATCCCTCCCCGCCCCCTTCCCCCTTCCCCCTGTCACGAGATAACGTGTAATCGTCGTGACATATGTTTATTCCTCGTGCGGAGTGGCGACGGATTTAACCCTTTCGTGCAAATACGCGTGCCTGTGTCATATAAATTGCGATTATTAAAGAAATATCGCGCTTATCGCGCCGTAAGCTGCGATCTGTTCGATCGTATTTCGCAAAAAAATATATGTATATAGAGGATCTTTCTTTTCGATGTTTCCCCGAGTCCACACATTGAAAGAAAGGCTTGGTTATAAAAATCCAAGCTTGGTTAATGTTACCAAGCACCTTGGTGAAATAGTTTCAACTAAACGTATAATAAGTATTACATAATTTAGTTGGCTCAACTACACGGAAAGAACGGTTTTGCTGAAGTATCTAAAAATTTGGTCAGATACAGACCTGAAAATAATTTTGTTAGACTATCAAAAATAACTATGCAGGATGCTCAAGCATGATGACAATGCTGCAAAAAGTTTCGATATTCCAGCAACTATTTTGGGCGTTCCACATAATTATTTTGATGGCCCAACAAAATTATTTTCAGATTTGTATCTGGCCAAATTTTTAGATATTTCAGCAAAACCATTCTTTCCGTGGAAACAAAATTTGCTCTTTTATAATTATTACAAATATTTATAATTATTACAAAATGTTTTGTTATTATTATTATAATCGGTAATAATAATACTTCAAAAAAAGTATTACTAAATGCATCTCACAAGTTTACCAAGAATTTTTTTTTTTCAGTGCAGAATACGAAGGTTTCGCGGATATTTTTTTCACATTTAAATATAAATTGCGAGAATAGGCGAGCGAAAAAACATATGTTGATCTCAAATTACGGCATACATTTCGACGTGTATATTTTTACCAGCATTATTGCCAACAATTTATTCGCGCGTCCGTGAAAATTTAATTGAGCGTCACGAACGAGTCGCGATAAAACACGACACAATTTACGAGCGGTTGACGTTAATTAGCGTAGTTTGTAATGTTACGAATCTATTTCGTGACCCGAGAACTCTGATGTCAGTATCGATTTTAAATTATGACGCTCCATTCACTCGCATATGCATCATGTCGAGATTTATTAATTTTACGGATTAGTAGATCGATTAGCGACTTAATCGAAATAGGACAAATTCATAACTGTCATATTAATATCGCCGGGCCATTTTTTACGTCGCTGCTTTTCATCTGATTACGCGTGATATGTGAGAATGCGATAAAGCAGGCTATAATACAGAAGTATGAAGTGACTAAATACATGTAATTTTTTAAATATGATTTATGAACACGCATGTGCTTCGGCGAATAGCGCGTCCGTTTATTTATACAATTTAGCAAATTCATGGGCTTAAATGTGTGATTTCGTTACCAAATGTCGAGCGTATATCGCAAATGAATTTTGCGGCTGCCTTTGATGGGCTATTCATGATAAATTCTATTATCTGGCAATTGCTCTTGATATGGAATCTTGTGCAAAATGAGCTCCCAATCCTCTTACTACATAACGGTTATGGCGCTCTCTATCAGGCGCTCTCGCATCCAATTTCTTTGATTCCCCCATTTTACGGCGGTAATCGATAATTATCGAGCAAAGACTCAACGGATTAGACCTGATATTTTTCTTACAGCGCCCTAATTTGCATTCGCGTACTTTTTGTGTCCATAGATTTTGAATTCGATCTCTATAAACAAGGATTTCGTATTTTAAGTTCGCGAATATTTTCGAATCTCCGAAGAGAATGCTGTAAAATCCCGATTTTGTGAAACAAACGTATTTTTAAGAGGCGTTTTTTTTGCAACGGATTTCCCAGACGGTGGAAAATTTGTTCGATGGCAGGTTCATCCAGAAATCAATATATCCACCGCTCGTCCGGACGAGCGGTTCAAGCGGGGACATTGTTCTTCCTTCCCGTCGTTGGGTAGTCTCTCGCGTCTCACGAGGATTTTCAGGCGAACTTCCTCCCAAATGGACGAGCAGCGGAGGACACCCCGACACAGCGACGTGATTGGGTGCTTCAGGTGCGATGGGAGATTGATACGAGAAGCTGTTGAGATTGATTTCCGTGTCGGAAAACGGCTGGCGGCCGAGATCCCATAAGGATCCCGTGGACCCTCCGCGACGTCCTATGATCGCCGCAAGTTTCCTTTCATCTTGGACGAAAATAAGTCCGAGAAAGAGGACCGTTTCCCGTGGGAAATGTAGTCATCTGCGCCGAGAAATTTCGAGATACCCGAGGGTAGTTTTCTATGGTATTCGCGAATCTCCAAGGAAACCCGCAATCGTCGTGTGTCGTAGCTTTTGAGGTAGAAGTGCTGTGCTGTACAGATTGTACCGCAAGATACGTATATTAATCCTTAAATACTTAAAACTTTATTTTACGAAAATAGAATTATATAATAATTATTCGGGAGAATATATATACATATATATATGTAATATAAGAAAATGGTATTCAAAACTAATAAATGGCAACGAATAAATTTTGTTTGTTTAACTTGGAAATTAAGAAGATCGTATGTATCATATATAATCATTTCTTAATAATCAGATCTTCTTAAAATTCCAAGTTAAACAAACAAAATTATTATATATTTATATATATATATATATGTATATAATATTATATATATATTCATGTTAAAAAATCGTATTAAAAGCTAATTTCAATAAATAGATCTTATTTGTTTAACGCTATGTTCACCTTATATAGATATTTTGATTGTAATCAATTTTCATATGTTATTATTATCAATATATATGTTACCTAAGAATTATTTAACTAACAATCTGCTGATGAAGACTTAGTAGAGTCGAAACGTCCAGTTAAATTTAAGGAATTTAATTATTATCAGTTGATATTATGATTTTTATTTAATTTCATTTATATATAATAAACATCTTGATCTTTAACTTTTAATTTGTTCGTATCCTTGACCATTTTTATATTGCTTGCTTTTGCATATTTCGAGCTTTTGATCTTTGGATTTTATTTGTTTAACTTGCAAATTTAAGAAGATCGTGTGTGCTAAAACGTGAAAACATATCCGTATAATAGAATCCGTATATAGAAAGCTTATGTATAAAAGATACAATATCTTATATTTGAGAGTCGCAAATATGTATTAATTCCAATAATACCAAAAATTATTTCAGTAAACATTCTATTTCTCTCTCGATAAAACTCATAAATGTACACGGATATTTTTAACCATTTACACAAATATGGATAATATCCTACACATAATGACATTACATCGGCTATTGCAGATATACGTAGCAGTTATATTCGCGGAGAGAGATTTACGAAGTTTGATATTTATAGTTTTTACATTTTACGATGGAAACGAGTTAAAAATACGACGTGTCTAACGAGATACGTGTCACGGGCACACGGCAAACGAGCGGACAAACGAGGACGGAGACAGAACCGACGATTATTGGCGAGCGCGATGGCCAGTTCCCAAACTGTTGATCGATGAACGCGCGTTATTATTAGCGTTTACCAATTAGTCTGTGTGCAATTATAATTGGTAATTGCAGGTACTTGCGAACCGCGTCGGTCGCGACACCGCAACCCTCCCTCCGGCACGTTATCGTCTATCCGCGAGATATTACCCCACCGCGAGACACCCCTGTGTATGTCACGTTAATTTTAAACTACGTGATACGTCATCGACTATATGCCGAAATGAACGTGCGCTCGCATTCGCATACGTTCGCGTACATGCGATTTGTCATCAATTGAAATTTTGCTGGTTGGGAACTGATAGTATATAAAGCCTTGTGTCCACGATGCTAGAACTTGGTCCAAGTTCTCGGATCGAGAAATTTGTAGCCAATCAATTTGCAGCTTTTACGGAAAAGCGGCAATTTTATTGGCTACACGTTTTTCGGACCGAGAACTTGGACCAAGTTCTAGCATCGTGGACACAAGGTTTAAGAGAAACTTGAGGATTAAAAGATCAGAGATAAATTTCAAGTCTCCGAAGTTCAGCAAAATTGACGTTAAGTAACAAGGAAACTGGTAATATATTTAAAAAGCCGGTTCTCTTGATTTCAAAGGGAGATAAGCAATTCAATTATACAGACTGTATACATAGTGACTATCCGTCAACTTATTTTAATTCATTTATCTTCACAGAGTGGAGTGATGGAGAGGAAGCTGAGTAATTTTTCAGAGATGATAGAGAAGGGCTGTTCGCCCAGCGAAACAGAACGTCCGACACAAAGTTTCGTTCGTTTCATCCCGCCGGAAGGACTGCGCGTTTCAAATGAGAGAAATAGCTGCGACGTGAAAATATATATACCCCCGAATCGCGCGCGCGCAGCTGCCGGGATAAAGAATAGACTCAGTTTCTCCGTCGACCGTCGCCGGGCAGATCCGATATAACGATAGCGACAAGTTAAAGAGGATGCCGAAAGGATATCGGGGGTCGCGCCGTCGATTGAGCACGAAGGTTACGAGAAAGGTTAGGCAGCCTCGACCCGGAAAACTGATTCCCGCCCCGTATCTGCAGTTTGGTCGAGTTGGAGAAGTGGACCTCTCATAGATTTTTCTTGCAAATAGATTTTTCTTCGGAGCGGCTCTCGCGCGGAAGCGCACGAGGATCGATAGCCGTGAGGAAAGGGACGCGGATAAGATCAACGCGAGAACATGAAAGAGCAAAAGAGAGTGTGAGAGAGAGAGAGAGAGAGAGAGAGAGAGAGAGAGAGAGAAGAAACGAACAGATTTGGCGTATTTGACGTTATTGAAACAAAACTTCTTTATCTTTTAGATTTATCTTTTAGAGTCGCCTCTCGTCGCACATGAGCCACGTGGAAAATGTACAGAGACGGTTCAAGTTCAGTTCGATATCCGCTGGTAATCTAGCACTTTTATTTCATTGAGATTAATTAAGATTGATTAATTGAGATTGGTTAAGATTGATTAATGGAGATTAATCTTGAAATGATGTATTGTAGCGAGAAAATTTAGCCTTATTGATCCGGATAAGAGTTCGTTCTATCTTTCTTCCCTCGCTTTAATTTTGTACGATCGTAAAGTCACGAATCTACATAATCTTCGAAATGCGCCTGCCCCACCATTAACGCCGTCCCGCTGGTCTGTTTGAAGTAAGACAGCCGTCAATCCAAGCGAGGCCTTCGGGAACGCGTCGAAATCGATACCGTCGCCCGACCCCGCTCAACGTGCTCAACGTGAAAGGCAAAGTGGATATGCAAGCGGCTGCGTCGTATCTCCATTCATCTGCATACGAGGCGAAGTCCTCCATGGAGGCCAATAGACCGGAGTCCTCGGAATCCCCCTGGAATCGAGTCGCAGAACTCCCGCTCCTTTGACATCGAAATTATTGTGTCCTGACGCTCTCCGGTATGAACCGTAGAGGATCTCCGAGTTTTATTGCCTTCGTTCTGTAACTTAACGAAATTCCTCTTCTCTCTCTCTCTCTCTCTCTCTCTTTAAAGTATTTCCTTTTTTTCATTGTATCGCGCATACAGATTCCGCGTCGATCGCCCGAGGATCTTAACGTTCTTCAGATTCTTCGTATCCTGCAAATCAAATACCTGTCCTGCCGCTTTTCGGCACGGATCATAGGATAATGTGTCTCGAATAATCGATTTCTTAACTTCTTGATCCTTCAAACTTTGGAGAGTTATATGTTTAAAATTCCACATAGATAATCAATCCAGGAGACATGTCACTGAAAAAAAATTTTTGGTAAACTTGTAAGATGCATTTAGTAATACTTTTTTTTTAAGTATTTATTATTACCGATTGTAATAATAAAACAAAACATTTTGTAATCATTATAAGAGCAAATTTTGTTTAGTTGAGCCAACTAAATTATGTAACACTTATTATACGTTTAGTTGAAACTATTTCATTAAG
>NJRP01000005.1:979079-990576 GCA_003063835.1 Aphaenogaster floridana
ATTCGATTCGATTCGATTCGAATTCGAACTATTCGTACACCTCTAGTATAAGTGTTACATAACTTAGTTGGCTCAACTAAACAAAATTTGCTCTTTTATAATTATTACAAAATGTTTTGTTATTATTATTATAATTGGTAATAATAATCAAATACTTGAAAAAAAAAGTATTACTAAATGCATCTCACAAGTTTACCAAGAATTTTTTTTTCAGTGTATATATATATATATATATAAAGCCTCATATTCTGTATAAATTTTTCACGTTCTAAAAATCGAATGTCAGTGGAGAAACCGCGTCCACGTGCAAAGATCTCCCAGGAAATCTTGCAATGAGAGGTCACGCGCTTCTCGCTCCTTTGACACCGAAGTTACCCTATATCCTTGAGCTTTACTGTCGGCGCAGCGAAGGATACTATACACGGGCGAGCTTATCCCTTTCCTGTGCCTCCTTCTATGCCTTGTCCTTTCTCGGCAAGGGTCAAAGGCGGACCGAGGGTTAACGTACTCTGTGCACCAAGAGCATCCCTATCAAGGCATAGACGTTAACCTTTGCCGAATCCTCCCCCATGCGCCGTCACTCTCCTTTGAATACGGGATTGTTCTACGATTGGCCACGTTGCGGGATCTCCGTTTGGCTTTGTCCAAACATTATCCCACTGGGCCTGCGCTACGGACCGCGCTACGTCATGATACTTCTGACAATAGATTGGAACAGGCGTTTAGAGGAAACGTAACGGTACGTGTAACGAGGTCCGATAATGTCGTCGCACTCGCAAGTGCAATAGAAAATCTTCAATGCGAGTTGAATGGACGGATAAACCAATAGCATTATATAACCGTGGTTATGCTATACCATCGGTTTATCTGTAACGATTTTGTCGTTTAAACGCTTCCTTTGTTCCACGAGTTAATTGCTCTTATACCCAAGTAGGACAGAAAGTCATGATGACGTCAAAATGATGCTAAAATGACGCCTTTGACATCATTTTGAAGTCATGATGACATCAAAATGATGTCAAAGGCGTCATTTTAGCATTATTTTCACGTCATCATGACTTTCGTGTTCTACTTGGGATAGTTGTACGACGGACGGCTGTAATTTTATTTAAAGGATCCATAAGAATTTTCGGGCTGAATTTTTTTCACGCGAATGAATTTCCGCCCATCATAGAGCGAAAGAGTAAAGGTCGCACGGAATGTTAACTTCCATCCGTGTCGCCGGGCGAGAAAAAGGCCGTCGCGGGAATCCAATTAATCGATATTCGTCCACGTTAAAATGCGGAAACGATTGCCGTGCGCGGCTCTCGGCCGAATTTTTTTCACAACCCCGTGGAACGCGCGGCACGCTCAACGCCCTGCCACAAAGACGGCGTAATCGATATTGCGGATTTTCAAAAGCCCGGGATATCAGGGGGGAGAGGAGAAAAATGAGAGGGGAACACTGCATGTCGATCTACCTGGGATTTAAGTATCTCAAGATCGCGCGGCAGCCGGGAACTTGTACAGATACAGGACGTGCATCATCAATATGCGTGCAAACCGTTAAATTATTCCACCGTGGATTCGGCATATATAACAACTTCCGGATTCCGAGAGACAGCAGTCTAGGCATCAATATGCAGGGCACGTAGCCTTGATCGTTCGGCGATCGCAAGAGAATCGTAAAAACTAAGAAAATACCGTGCAAAATTATCTTTTCACAAAAGAAAAAAAAATATATATCCCGTAGAATATTTCGAATCTCTGGATGTGCGTTTTTAATTGTCCTAAATCGTAAACTTATAGGTATCGATGCGTTATTGTTAGATATATAGAGCAATTTTTTGCATCCCTTTTTCCATATTTTAATGCTTGGATGATATTCTCGGATTTTGGAAACAAATAAATATTTTATTTCTTGACGAATATTAAAAATTGAAATAGCGATTTAACTATTTCTTTAATTACATTTCATTTTATTTAAATCCGCAACAATTAAACAAATAAAAATGTTAAAAATTAAAAGCATATAAATTGATACTGTGTCGAATATGATTTGCTTTTTTTCTTTGTCAGCAATATCAAAATTTAAAAAAAAATTGAACGTACAAATATGTTCCAGTGTTTTAAAAAGGTTAAATTACAGGAGATACAAACATTTAAACACCCACATTTTAATTTATATTAATTTATTCATTAATATAAATAGTACAAAAACAGAATAACTTGGAAATACATGTTTATGCACGATGCAAAATAACAAGCCGTGCGGACAAACCAAGCAAACAATCAAACGCGATATTATTGTTACGTGAGGCGCTTTACATGATCCGTCTTCCTTCGAGAAGTCTTGATGAAGCCGAGGAACTGCAGGGCGGCGACCGCTTGAGTAAACCGAGCTCTGAATCCCCGTTAAGGATAAGTTACTACATGATGAAATGCGAGATAACACGTGCGAATTATTCAAACTAGGGAGGTATCTAGTTCGCGCAAGTTACGTCTACGGGCTACGATCCTCGCGTTAGGAGGCGTGATATGAATTTCAAAGGCACGACGCGGGTAAGACAAATCTCGACGAGTGCCGATCACGTTGAATGCGCGAGGGCTGTCTCGCGCATTCGCGGAAACTTTCGTAAAGGATACTGCAGTCGCGGATCCACGTCGCGTTGCTCCGCAGACTCTGCTTGCGGATCCACGATCGTCAGGAATGCCTGCAAACAAACGTATCAAGTGCGTCCCTTTAGGTTTTTAGGTCCAACGCGTAAAGTTTGAAGATTAACCCTAGCTTCCCACACTTCAAATTTTTTACGGGCTTCCCACACTGGGGTACAGGCTACCCCAGTCGAATATTAGGCTAAAAATATAAGAAAAAATCAACTGATTTTAAGTAATTTCTTTTCCATGGATACGCCAAACATCAAGGAATAGAAAAATATGAATAGAAAAATATGAAAAAGACAGTAGTTTGTAAAATATTCGTTTGTAAGAGAAGTTACATTTCAAAATCGCAAACTAGAGAATTTTACCTGGGGTTACCAGGAACGCCAGTGTGGGAAGCTAGGGTTAACGCATCTAACGAGAATGTGGGATAATTTAGAACTCCGAGAATGTATCGATAAATATCTCAAAGAAAAAAAGAATCAAGCTTAAAAACCTAAAAACGCAAAAGTATTACATCTCGCATCGGGGAGAATTTTATTAAGTCCCCTGTGGTTTAGAAAATTTTAAATTCTTAAGAAAATTAGAAAATGTTAAATCTTTCCCATGTTAAACGTCTAGTAATATTCCGTGATCTCTGATCGATGAACCGCTCGGCGAAGAGCACGTTTTCGCCGGTGCAATTTTCACGAGAAGCGTTTCGCCGGCTTCCTAACAACCGGCCGGCGATAAAGCACTCGGCACCCCTTGTGTGCGCCTTGCTTACAATGACGTGCTCGCGTGAATCACTCGCGGTGGCCGCAGCAGCGGCGGCGGCGATTAAAATCACAAGACGGTCGGCCGGCCGGGTGCGTGACCGTAAGTGTAACAGGGATTAACCTGTAAACATGAGCACGGGCCGGATTGTTACCTGCAGCCAGTCGTACATATTGATCAGCTTCCTGGACTCCAAGTGCAGCTTATAAATTATACTCAGGTCGGGAAGCGTGCGCGGAATGTCGTCGTCGTTCTCCAATTTGCAGCAGTCGCACTGAAACATACGTCTCCAATTAACCGCGCCGCGGTTTCTACCGAAAATCGAATAAGCGCGGTTTTTCTGCGGTCGCCAATGAATCGCTCATGTAAGAGAAGATTAAATGTCACGAGAGAGAGACGGCGATGGCGCGCAGCAGGATCGATTGTACTCAAAAACGAATCACGATATCAAAATTCCGGTTATATTCAGCATCGAGAGCGTCGAAAGATCTGAGAAGCTGAAGATAGAAAATAGACCGAAGACTGAAGAAAGAATAATTGATTTCATACACACGCATTTAACACACAAATCATAATTTAAGGCGTAAGAATTTTCGACGTTATCTTCTCACATCGCTCCATGATATTCAACGTCAATCCTAAGACGGCACAACGCCCTGCGCGTGCAAGTGTCCGTTTATATTATTTGAAAGTTCAATTTCCGCAATTCCAAATTAGTCCGCGGTTTTTCGGCCACGTTCCCGCTGTGCGACCAGAGAGCTAGCCGACGAAATCGCGTGCGCGGGCCGTTCGTGCGGAGCTCCTTCACTCACGTCCAGGTACATCTGCGGATCGCTCAATCCCGTGTGTATGGCGGCCCGCAAAGAGCCACGAATATGATGCTTCGCCTGGTTCCCGTCGCTGTAGCAGAATATTTCGTGAGCCGTCACGCGACTCGGATCGATCAGGTGAATGGAGAATACTTTTCGGTCCAGGTAATCGATCAAGTCAAGCTGCGCTTGCTTGTAAGCGGAACGTGACTGTTGCTGACTCATTTTCAGCAATTTCTGAAAAGAGATCACGCGGTAGTTTAACGAGAGCGACTAATCACTGCGTCGTACCATTTTCATCAACAATCTTTATTTCTGAACCAAAAGTTCCGATCGTTCGTATTATATTCAACGACGATGTATATATATATATATATATATATTTTAGTTTATCAACAATATTTTAGTTTTTCAACAAATTTTTTTTCTCTATATATATATCTTCTATATATATATACACTGAGAAAAAAAATTTGTTGAAAAACTAAAATATTTAGTCTGATACGTTCAACTAAAACATTAATTGGTTGAATTAAAAAGGTATAGTTCATTTTGTAATAAAAAATTGGTTAATTCAACTAATGTTCAGTTAAACCAACTAATGTTTTAGTTGAACATATCGGACTAAATATTTTAGATTTTCAACAAATTTTTTTTCTCAGTGTAGAAAAAGAAAGGAAGAGAACTTATCTTTTATCGTTTTATGCGGAGTCACCACTGCGGTGACTCCGCATAAAACGATAAAATTCAGTTAATTGTACATAAATTATATTACGAAAAATTTTCGCGAATTATTAGATCTTATCATGACGGATTTGACTTAATATATAAACACCGCTTTAATTTGCAGTATGAAATAGTATAACGTCTCGTAAGATTAGGTTAAAAATATTATATTTTTCTGGCGCAAAGGGTTAATAAGAAGGACAGTTAAAGTATGATTTTGCACACACCTCTTTTAGTTGCATACGACTAAGTTTCTCCTCCACACTGATGACTTCGGAAGAAGTCGCCGTGGTGCCTAAACTAGCTTCTCGAATCGTCTTGATGTGATTGTCTAGGTCGATCTTGATTTTCTTGATTACCGGATCTTCGGATTCCTCGACAATTTTTACGACAGATTCGAGTTTCGAGAGGAGTTCCTCCTTCGATAAGAATCCCAGTAATTTTAAACATTCTTTGTATTCGGAGGACTCCATGAGATCATTCGTGTAAACCGCTTTGGTATAAACCTCCCGTAACTGAAACGATTGTTGCATTGTTTTACGATATCGATTTTTACCTCGAGCTTTAGCTTTATCGTTTCCTTTTTTATTGCATAATACAATATCTCATTCTGAGCCAATAAAGCGCTATATTACCTGTTTACCCATTGGCGAACCTGGTAATGAAGCAATCAGGCAGTGCAAACATCTCAAAACAATTAAAAATTGACCCATAAATTTATGAAATTTATTTAACAACTGTTCCAGCAATTCCTACAAAAAGCGGAGTTTAAAAATATGATTCAGAAATATAGGAGATTATATATACATTATCGTTATATTACCAAAAATTATATACATCAGTAACAGTTCCACTCTGGAAGAGAGACAAATTTAAAAGTTACAGAGCTATCTCATAAAAGTTTTATTTCTATTAAAAATGTTTCATCCTATTTCCAGTATTAAATAGCTTCCAGCTTGATAATGGGCTGTTATATTAAAATTTCTCAATGGCGTAAATTGAATTTGCATATTATTTAAAAGATATCCTCCCATTACTGATAGCTATAATTTTTGCAATCCTTTTTGACTCTCGTAAATATGCGAACCATGAATTCTTTATCGCCGAGCTCTTTATCTCCATTCGCCACTTCATTGGACACCTTCAAATATTTAGCGATAGACGGTAAACTTTTAACGTCCGCGATATTTTCATCAGTGAGTTCAGATATTCTCTCCTTAATATCTTTCGGTTGACAACAGAGAGAGCTTATATTGTTCTCGTAAAAATGTTGTATCATGCATATCTAAAAATCACGGTAACTTATAACGATCAGACTGTCGACTTGTTTATTAGGTTTCATCGATTGTTCGTTACCTTGTAATTTTGTAAGAAATTATCCACTGAAAAATCGTAGAACAGAAATATATCCGTCAGCAATTGAAACGCGCGGCCGATTAATTTAAATGGAATGTTTGTGGAGAAAACAGTGCTCTCCAATACATCGGATAGTGTTTTGACTTGCGTCTGTGTATAGAATACCTAAACAAATGGACGACGAATCATTTGAAGTCATCACGCAAACATTCGTGCTGGATGTCGAAACGTTTTCGTTTAACTTGCCTGCACTACCAACTTTGATGTAACGTCATACGTCAATGATTTATGCACGATATGCAACGTGGTCGCGACACCGAAAATAAGTACGAACTTCAATGTACCCTTGTACGAACTAAAAATCATTTATCATGTGGTATTCCTTAAGGATCATATAATTTTCTAACGCATTATTCACTGAACTCATTATTGAAACATTGTCAAGAATACCTTAACACCATGATAAAGTCGTGTAAAACATTGGTGGAGAAGCTTTCGAAATCCGGCAGAATTATAACTAAAGGATCCTCCGGATCGTGATATTCCGCAAACAATGTTCTCAAGGTTCGCATGGTGCATTGACTTTTACGCACTTCCGGAATGTCATTCTACGAACGATAATTTATTTAAAGATTGCAATAGACCGCCTGCACATCGCTATTACCGCAAAACTAACCGATTCCGATTTATCAGTTGTATTCCGATGAATAAATTGATATACAGTGTCCTCGATGATGTTTTTCAAGTTGTTACAATTTCGGCTCCAAATCACTGCTAAGTGCGGCGTTATCTTACTAACCTTGGACACTATCGTATCGAAAAGTGTCGTGTGATCGGGAACATTTACTCCTATAATTTAAATTCATTTAGCTCGTTAATGTTTATCGGAAACTATTAGAAAAAGATTCCACAATAGGTAAAACCATCAGGGAAAAAGATCTTTAACAGAGAAAACCTATTTCAATACAGTTTGAATCGATTTCATGTTATTCAAATTTCGTGTTGAAAAAAAGTATAGTAATCTTTTACAAAAAATGCGGCGTTTGTTTTCACCTGTTAACAAAATAGCCGTGGCTATTTCCTGGGACGATACATTCAATGGAGTCGCTTTTATTTTCGACACGAAAGACTCCAAATTGGAAATAACTTGTTGGAACATTTTCGATCTGACATTCTGAAATATTAATGTATTCTGTTAGATATTCTTTTGATTGAGATTTATGGCTAGCGCGAAATACACGGTGGATTTGTACCTCCGCAGCCTGCTCGATGTATCCCCACGTTTCGTTATACGCAATATACCATGGTTCGTTAAGATACGCGGGGCATTTAACTTTCTTTTTTTTCTTCCCAATTTTGTAACTTCCTTTGTAGGCAAATACTCCCTAAAAATCACGATCGATATTATATTTTAATTAGCCACGCCGATTCTCTGTCGCATTAATTGTAAACTAGCGATATTATTGCCTTTGTCGTTTTAGAATTTAGGAGAGAGTAGCCTAATTTGAACCGCCCTATAGGTTTTGGCGTTAGATGCCAGTACTTTACACCCACAAAGGAAATAAATGGGGCGGTCCAAATTAGGAGGCGGTTCAAATTAGGCTACTCCCCCCTATTAAATTTATAAAATTGCATTAGTATTAATTATAAGAATTATTATGCATCAAATTATATAATTAAAGAAAATCAGAAACTAATTTCTTACGTATTTCACATAATCTTTCATTACTATCAATTATCATCAATTTTATCAAGTTTTAAGCCGGTTCTACAATGAGTCGTTAGTCGTTAGTCGGAAGCAAATTGACCAACCACAATTGAGTATTCGAGGAATATTCGACTGTGGTTGGTCAATTTGCTTCCGACTAACGACTAACGACTCATTGTAGAACCGGCATTATGCGATCTTTAAAAAATTAGACGTAAACGCCAACATTTAAGAAAAGTAAGAAATATTTATCAAAAAGAAAAAATTTAAAAGAGAATTACGTTAATCACAAAGACAAAAGTAATGTTGTATACGTTATAACGACCCCTGACGGGCACTCTTCGATTAACTTTTAAGGCGTGCGAAAGCCTATGAATCATTGTTCGGCGTTTCGCCGGTTTCGCGCGCTAACTTCGCACTTTGAGGTTAAGCCGGGCGATAGCAACAGGTTGCACGTGTCGTATCGCTTACCTTGGACAGAGAAACGTTCTCCATTCTGCGACCGGCGTCAACACCGTCGAGATGCCGGGTATATCCGTCTTAAGCGCACACCTCTACCGCACAGATAAGAGAAACGAGAGTTATTCGCAGCGCGGTAACACGCGCGCACAACCAGTTGCGTTGCGTGGCCGAACGCAGCTCAACGCAACCGAACACGGCTGACGGCACTCGGCTGACTCGGCAGCTGTCAGCTGACATGAAAATATTCTTGTGCCGCTAGCTGGCGCCATGTACTGGCATTCTGCTAGAGCCTCTATAGTCGACAAAGACTACCGATCTTCGCACAGTCATTTCGGCTGATTTCGGCTCGGCAGACCGGAGCTAACTCATACGTCGTGTATGTATATACATTCATACCCACCCAGAGATAGCAAAGAGAAACCAAAAAGAATTCTTTTGGAATCCCCGAATTATGAGATGAATTCCATTTTCATCCCATTTCTGTTCTAAAAGCAGTCTCTTAAGGGTTCAAAAAGAATTCACTTTTATGTCACCAATTCTGGGCTTTTTTTCAGATACAAAAGGAATTCTTTTTATATATCCATAAGAATACTATTGAAAACAGGGGCATAGCCAAGATTTTATTTCGGAGGGGGGGGGATTTTTAAAAAACTAAAATATCAACTCATAACTTTTTTAATTAAATAAGATAATAATATTCGCCCAGGACAATTTCTTTAGACCTTAAAGTATTTACCATTTCATTTCTCTCTCGGCTTTCAACCTTTCATTTTCATATTTTCATATTTGGTTCCAAAATTTCGGGGGAGGAGATTTATCCCCCTAATCTCCCCCCCCCCGGTTACGCCACTGATTGAAAAGGAATTCTTTTTGAGTTTATTTCGAACAGATTACGCTAATTCATATAGAATTTAAAAAAGTGAATTCTTTTTGAATTCATAACGACCACCTGTGCTATGTGGGCAGGTAGCAAAGACAATTCAAAAAGAATTCTTTTCTCAAATACGGTCGTTGTGCCTAATTAGGGACAGGGATCCTAATTTGGGACAATTCTGTTCTAACGCGTAAAATTTTGCGACCATTTGATGTAAATTAATTCTGATTTCTGCATTACGCGCTCAAATAATTGGATGTCTCAAACTTTTCACTTTCTGCAACCACGGGCGTTTGGATAAAAAATTCTACGTTTTTAATTTTTTTAATAGAAAACGAGGTTATTAGAGCGCGTAATGCAGAAATCAGAATTAATTTACATCAAACGGTCGCCAAATTTTACGCGTTAGAACAGAATTGTCCCGAATTAGGATGCCTGTTTCTATTTAGGTACAACGTAATTCAGAATTTATTTCATAATTTGGAAATTCAAAGGAATTTTTTGAATTCCCGATTTATGAAATGAATTCTTTTTCCATTCCATCTTTCTAAAGACACTCTTAAGAGTTAAAAAAGAATTCATTTTATCACCAATTCTGAGCCCTTTTTCAGATACAAAAGGAATTCTTTTTATACTCTATAAGAATACTATTGGAAAGAAATTCTTTTTGAGTTCATTTCGAACAGATTACGCTAATTCATAAAGAATTTAAAAAACTGAATCCTTTTTGAATTCATAATAATCACCTGTACTATCTCAGTTTATATGTTTTTACTATATGTTTTTTTGTGAGCAATAGTACGATAAATATTTGATCTATGCAGATATCTATGCAGATCTCTTATGTTTCTAATTTCGATTATCTTTTACGTTTTATTCTCTACGATCTATCATTATTATTTTATACGTCTGAAACAGTACTTTCCTCCAAAATATGGCAATATATCTAGCTATCATTTCGCAGTTTGAATAAACATCCGATCATCCAACAGCAAAGCGCAGTTCGTCCTCATCAGACAGGAGCGACGTGCATGTTCCAAAGTCGGATTTCGGCTACGTCGAAAGGGGACAGAGGAGACGAGTAGAGACGTCAGGGTAAAGGCGGGAGGGTTTGGGGGATATAAATCGATGCGCAAGCAGCTTTGCGCGAGTTGTTCTCGTTTTGCGGTCGGCCGTAGCACCTGTGCCCCGCATCGCCCGCCATCGCGGACGGAGGGGTTCGCGGGGGGCAGAAAATAAATGCGAATCGATCGGCAGCTTAATCATTCGGGCAGCCCCCCTCCGCGACTCCCCCTCGTTGAAAGAGCAGCGGAAAGGCTCGGCTCTGCTGGGACAAAATGCTCGCGAACCCTGAGCCCGAAGCCAGAGATATTGCCCTCTGAAAGACGTACGTACGCCCTCCGCGACTCGATCACGGCCGCATAAAGCACTCCGACGCAACAGGAAAAATGCGCCTAGAGACGTGCTATAAAAATCCAATCGGCGCGAATAAAGCTCTATTCGTTGGACTCGCGATAATACGATTGCTGCTCCTAACCAGGTTCCGAAACGTACCTCGCATTTCCACGCCGACTAAAGGCCTTCACACATAAAATCGCGTAAGGACGTAAAACGTAAGCGTAAGAAAATCGACCAATCCCAATCAAGTATTGTGCTGTCCGTAACCCCAGTAGGGGAAAATACTCGATTGGGATTGGTCGATTTTCTTACGCTTACGTTTTACGTCCTTACGCGATTTTATGTGTGAAGGCCTTTAGTCGGCGTGGAAATGCGAGGTACGTTTCGGAACCTGGTTAGGAGCAGCAATCGTATTATCGCGAGTCCAACGAATAGAGCTTTATTCGCGCCGATTGGATTTTTATAGCACGTCTCTAGGCGCATTTTTCCTGTTGCGTCGGAGTGCTTTATGCGGCCGTGATCGAGTCGCGGAGGGCGTACGTACGTCTTTCAGAGGGCAATATCTCTGGCTTCGGGCTCAGGGTTCGCGAGCATTTTGTCCCAGCAGAGCCGAGCCTTTCCGCTGCTCTTTCAACGAGGGGGAGTCGCGGAGGGGGGCTGCCCGAATGATTAAGCTGCCGATCGATTCGCATTTATTTTCTGCCCCCCGCGAACCCCTCCGTCCGCGATGGCGGGCGATGCGGGGCACAGGTGCTACGGCCGACCGCA
>NJRP01000005.1:990676-1022757 GCA_003063835.1 Aphaenogaster floridana
GCCTATATTAACGAAGCAATGAAGACATTTCTTAAAGACATTTGTTTTTCTACAGACTTTTTGTGCCAACTTTTTAAAAAATTTATTTTCTCCTTAAAGAATTGAGACATTCGGAGTAACCGTAGGACAGAACGAGTACTATTTACGTGCAAATTCACACGTGTGGTGTTTCGTAATGTATTGAAGCTACAACGCTTTGTATGTACATACATACATGCGCTTCGCGTATCTCCTTCCGAAGGTCCTCACCTAGCGGAAGAATGATCAAGCATGCAACCATTCGGGAGTGATTGACGAGGCGTCACGGAGATATAAAAGCGTTATATAGCGCGGCACGATACGCCGTTCTAGAGCGGTGAACTTCGCCGATATGTATGCACAGGATAAGCCAGAAGTCGCTTCGCGTTGAAAAAGTGGCATATCGAAAGAAATTTATCTTAATAAGGCGAAGCTCGCAGAAGCCGCCCCAGCATGCGACTCTTCCGATAGCGGGATCATTATACGTAAACTTTATTTGTTTTTAGTATGATTATAGTGTCCAGGATTGGGAAGTAACGCGTTACTTGTCACCGTTAAGGCCTCCACACAATCAAAAATATAAGGAACAAGAAATAGATATTAGCGATTGGGATGAGGAAAAAAGAAGAAAGAAGATTCTTTCTTCTTCCATATCCCAATCGCTAATATCTGTTCCTTGTTCCTTATATTTTTGATTGTGCGGAGGCCTTTACCGTTATCGTTCTTTTTTATAGTAATGACTAATGATGTTACATTTTTTCATAATGATAACAGTAATACCAGGATTGGGAAAGTCACTTTTGAAAAGTAACTTGTTAGCGTTACTTGTTACTCATTGAAAAAAGTAACTTTACTCAATACTTTACTCGTTATGTAACGAGTAAAAGTAACGCGTGACTATCGCTCGTAATTACCAAATCGTTATTATAAAAAAGTAAAAGTAACGGTAACGGTGTTACAAGTAACGCGTTACTTCCCAATCCTGATTATGGTCGAGTCATATATTTCATGAAAAAAAATTCCGTTTCCGACCGATTGGCGGCTTGTCCTGTATATCGCACCCTGTAACCGCATTGTTGTATGTTCATGGAGAGCGACACGTGCTGTAAAAGCTAACTGGTTTTAACTTTTACACCTCGAATCGCAGCTATCAAATGTTCGCGGCAACGCGATGAGCGACTTCTCCCGATGTCATAATTGTCTGGTTCCAGCAATATACATACATATACATATATATGTATATACAGGGTGTTTCCTAAGTAAGTAGACAAACTTGAAGGAGATATTCCTTGGCTTATTTTAAGAAGAAAAAGTCCTATAAACATGTGTCCTAAACTGCTTCGTTGTAAAAATACAGGGTGTCAAAGTTATGCAAAATAAAATGAAAATTTTGAAATTCTGGAAAACGTTTAAAGACGTTTTATTCAAATTTGGTATGCGTTCCACATATGTGGTATTAAGAACCATTTTCCAGTACCAATGAAACATTTTTAGATTCACCAGAGGCGTGCGTATGGGTAATACACTGTAAAAAAGTATGTAAAATTACAGGACAAGTGTAAAAATTATATGTAAATAAGTGTAAAAGTTACATTATTTGTAACGGAAATGTAACAAAATCATGTATTTTTACAACAATTATTATTGTGAAAATACGTGATTTTGTAAGTTTTCATCATAAATAGTGAAGTAATATTACATCCTTTTTTTACAGTGTATTAAATTTTTTAATAAAAGAATGGTACACCACTGTTTTTTCCAAGTTAAATAATTTTTTAAAAATTCCAAACTAAAACTCAACGAAAACTGTCTCTTATGTTTTCCAGAATTTCGAAATTTTCATTTTATTTTGCACAATTTTAACAACCTGTATTTTTAAAACAAAGCAATTTAGGACATGTTTATAGGACTTTTTCTTCTTGAAATAAGCTAAGGAAGTTTGTCTACTTACTTAGGAAACATCCTGTATATATATCGCGGCAGATCATAAACTTTACGATTACCGTAATTGCAGCTTTACGCGCGAATCGTCGGATTCCCCGCGTGCGAAATACCGCCGACGTAGTTGCGCACGTTAAAAAGAGTTCTTATATCTTTCCGAACAGTTCCGTCTGCGCGCAAACGACAACCCTTAACAAAATTCGAGGATAAAAGTATGCGACAGGATGCGAGTGGATCCAAGAAAATTAAAAGCGTCTATGTAGCCGCGGATACTCCTCTCTCGATTCGACGGCGGAATGTTTGTCGGACATTAGCGCGAAAGACATTTCCGGGCCGCGAATGAAACGTCGCTTTGTCGCGCAAATTCTGTGGGGAAACTCGCGGACGGGGAAAATTATTTTTCGAAAGGACGCCGCCGCCCGAATCGTCGGCGCTGCGCTGTCGGAAAGAGAACGAGCAGGTTTTAGGGCGCCAGCCGCTTTCTTGTCTTTGAAACTTTGGCGAGTAAAACGGCCGGTGGTTTACGAAACGGGGACTCAATTCCTAGCGTTCGTAATGAGCGTCATTGTTGGCGGTACTGCCGCCCGGCTCGCTTTCTTCCTCGCGGAGATTGGACTTTCCGAGCTTGCGAGGAACGGTAGGTACCGGCTTGTGTCGTGAGCAGGGCTGTTCTTAGAAACTACAATGCCCGTTGCCGCGATATTCGATAGGTCGCACTCGAGGGAGGCGTGCACATTCTCATGCTAAGATTAGAGCGAGATAGGGCAGAATAATTTCCGTTCGTTCGTACACCGAGGTGCAATTTTGATTTTGTTCAGAAAAATGCGGTAATTTAAAATGGGCGATGATTTATTCGATTGTCACTTACGTAAATAAAATAAAATGCAAATCAAATTCTCTATCTATAGAGATAATGTTTAATATTTTAAATTTTATCTATCCTTTTTGAGACTTATTAGGTTCAAAAACACGTAATATATCTCATCTTTCCAGCTTTTTCTCTATTGTTGTTTTTACGAGAAATTAATATTTATTACAAAATATATCCAAAGAAAATTGCTTTCGCGATTCTTGTAAACTAAAAGATTTACAAAATGAATTGCAAATGTGTGAGCAAAAAATGAGAGAAATTCGAAAATGCAAGAATCTAAGAGAAAACATTTTATTTTAGTTAAAAATTCGATTAAGCTTTTGTCATAGCTGTGACTTTCACGTGGCATCAAATAACAATAGCAGGGATGTGTCTCTGTCCCACGTTCCTACTATCCGCCTGCATGAGAGAAAAAAACCTCAAGATTACGAGGACGTTCTCCTGGTAACGGGATAATAAAGCGACGAGCATTGTAGCTTCACCGTGGACTTTTTGAAGTTGCTCTATCTCCAGCTCTTCTGTCCCACTCGCCATTTACGTTATTTTCAGCGTTTTTCTTCGCATGTCCTCTCTTTCTCCCTTTCTCTACCATTTCCCGCTTTGTCTCTTTTTACCGAGAATAAAAATCTTCGGGAGCTAAAAACTTTGCAGTCTCGAAGAACTAAATCGCGATCTTTGTGGTAGCCTGAACTCAAGTAGCTCCTTCGAAGCGCATTCATCTGCGCGGCAACAAAAAAGGAACGTTTCAAACATCCAAAGTATTTCTATGGAGCTAAAATACTAAAAAGATATCGTCTTTGTCGATTTCAGCGAACCGGCCTTTGACGATCGAGGAGCTGAGGGAGTCGATATCCTCCGAGTTGGAGGGCAACCCACCCCTGTGGATCACCAGGAGACCGGGCAAGTACGGCGTGGACGTGTACATTAACAACGCAATGATCCTCTTGGAGCAGAGCAACTTCCAGTCGAAACTGAAAGTCAACGGCGACACCATGACTCAGGTAAGTATTTTGACATTGTCACATGCTTACATTTTAGCATTTATAAAATGTTAATGAATCTTTAAAAAAATATCCGTCTATTATTTTTTATTAACTAGATCTACCGACGATCAATTTCTGCTATTTAAGTTTATACCGAGGGATAAACCGCTGAGGACATTGCGGTGTACAGATTTGGGGCATTAGTGGGCATTACTATAGGGCACACATTAGTGGGCATTACATAAAAAATTCATTAGTAATGCCCAAAAATTGTGTACTTTTAGTGTATTTTTGTGTACTTTTAGTGTACTTTGTGTACTTACAATTAGTAATGCCCAATTTTGGACATTACTAAGCATTGGTTAGGTGTACACAATTTTTTGGTCAGCAGTTTACCCCTCGGTTTATACATCTTCATCTTTGAAAAAAAAGATGAAGAGGAAAAGTAAATAGACCTATATAAAAAGTAAATACATTTATATATTGTAAGTATAGGCAGCGGCTTGTTTCGCAACAGACTCGGTAAATCGCGAGTTTATATCTCAGTCGTTTTTATTTCCCTCGGCCTCCACTTTTCTGACCGATTTCCCGACAGCCACGTCCCGACGTACCAGTAGCGGCTTTCTAACGAGCTTTTAATGAGCTTTACACGCTCACCTTAGCCGCGAGACCATTAGGCTGATGGATATCGCGGGCCTCGATAATGTCGAACGGCGCTTCCTGGCATTCGCACTCTCTCGCGAGAGTCATCAGCTCGGTTATCGATGGAACGTCCAACGCTCTCATGGCTTCTTGCAAATTAAACCCGGCGTGTTAACGGTCCGATTTATAATAATCGGCGCGCCGAACTGTAAGTTATTTGAGAATTACGGGCGAGTCCGTGCCTCGTTCTTCATCATTTGAACATCGAGCGAGAACTGTAACGATTAATAATAATAAAAATGCGAGTTCATTCAGGAAAGTGTAATTTCCCATCGGAATGAATTTAGAAATTCGAAATTGGCGCGTTATACGATTTAGAGATTCTTTGGAATCTCGCGTAAACCCATTTCTTGAAAGGATAACCGACGCAATTCGACGTGGTTCGGTGTACCGTGTAGCGTTTTGCGCAAATGCAGCTGAGTAGATTCGCTGAAGGTTCACGGGGACTCTATCAAGCTGGAATCTTTTTCAAATACCCGTAAATTCGTCGTCAATAGCGTATCCCCCTTTTCAGCGTATCCCCTGGCTGATTTGGAGGTTTTCGGTCTCGCAGGGACGCCGGATCTCATTTCAGGTTGCCAGACGAATCCTTTAATCTATAGTTAAAGTACCATCACCTGATGAAAATCGCATGGGACTAGCCGGGCTACGACTAATCCCTTCGACGAGCTCGCCTGCAGATCAATCTCTCTCTTGCCTCCCGGTAATATTAGGGAAACTTTTCTCATCCACTTAACCCGCAAGTTCCATTGCCTCGGCTACTTCCTGCTCGTTACTAGCGTATGAAAATATCGGTCTATAAATCGCGTCTTTCCCCCCATTTTTTAATAGATATGAGTTCAAACTAAGACAGAAACTACCGTTCTTTCTCTATCTCCGCAAAAAATCGTGTATGCGTTATAAATTAAAAGAAGAATGCAACGTTTATGCAATTTATCGTTATTTTCAGAGAACAAGAGAGAACTGCAAAAGTATGACATATAGGTATTGGGTTCAATTTCGAACCAGATAATTATAACGTATCGTCAGATTTAATTTAGATTTAATACAGCTAAAATTACTTTGTTAATGCATTTATTACATGCAAATATCATGACAAGGGTAACTGTGATGAGGAGCTGAATTATTATGTGTCGCGAATTTGACATAAAAACTATAATTTCCATGTTGTACATTCCGTGAGAATTAGTGATAATGATTGATTGTAACATTATCATTAATAATTGCGAGTGCGCCAATTAGCCACCGGATGGCGACGATGCGCTGCAATAACTTACATTAATCATCCGTAATTATTAATTGCACGATGATTCAATAATGCGTGATTGATAGGGAGAACTAGACGAAAGTGAAATAATCACAATCGATAGCTACAGTATATGCGATAATTACAGCATCGAAATTACAATGAATAAATAAGATTTCCAATTATAAAAAGAGAAGAAAGCAGTGAGGGGGAAGAGAAAGAGAGAAAATTATATGGATTTACTAAAAAGTAATTTTCTATGTAAAGAATTTTCCTGATCGTCGAAAAACATGTTATTTCCGAAACTGCTATTAATACCTAGTTTCGTAATTTCCTTATACATTTTTCAAAGATTCGATAATTACAAATAATTTTACAGAAAAAGCTCAAATCTGTTACATTCGGACATTGTTATATATAGCTATTATTAAATGTTTTTTCAAAGCTGTGACTTATATCGATATCTAATTTTGAAAAATTATGTATACTTTTATCCTGTAGACCCCGTGTAGATAGAAAAGTGTTCTAAACTCCTTTTCTGCGTATGTGACTATAATAGGAAATGTCTCGACAATAGAACGGGTCAGCGATCCGTTTTCAGTTGGTGCCCGCTCCCACGAGCACGTTGCATATCTATCAACTTGAGAATAGATTTATGCGCATTGTCCCCTTACGTATACCCGATAGACATACGTATTCCATTATCCGTCGTGTCTCAGATCGGAGCGGGGAGTTTCGTTCTCGAGCTTTACAGAGAAATATTCTATCGAAACTTTATCCTTTATCGTGATGCGCTTTTTATCCGAGATTCATCACGACGAATCGTTATAATACTCGATATCGTTATAATGCGTCTCGCCAAATTTCAACTCGACAAATTCGACACCGTCGTCACGGCATTTTCTTTTTTGGAAATTTCGCGCAAACGTTCTCCGCGTCTGTCCGTTGCAGCGATCGCGTTGCAATTCCGAATGGCTCTCCCGTAACTGTCCGTTCCGGCATTTTATGATTATGGACACCGTATTTACGATACACCGGATTAGAAATATAGTCCGGGCCGATGCGCATTTTAAGTCCGCCGTAAATAACTTATAGTTAATTCCACCTTATCCCTTATGCATCGGACTTAATGTTTCATTGACGGAAACGTCGCCCACATTCTTCGACCTCGGTCCACCACGCGAGCGGTCCATTTCTAAAATGCTCGATTTTTCGTCATTGTTCACGATACAATTCGGTGTTCGGGAGATCTAATTTCAGTTCGCAGCGAAAATACTCGTGGAAGTTCGGCGTTGCCTTTTTTCCGCTTTATCGCGCCATTTTTGCGAAGATATGGATTTTACGACATCTTAAGAAATCCTTTCCCGGGTTTCGATTTCCTGACGGACGCGCAGGAAGTCGAGATAAAGGGGGAGAACGTGAGAAGGAGGAGACGCTTCATCCCCGGAGTTATGACCGGTTTTATTACGTCAGCCTGCTCGTAAGAACGAGAGAAATTCGAGAGGTTCCGATCCAATTTGAAAATATATTCGCAGATTTGTTGTCGTCCCCTCGGTCTGTTCCCGGAAGATACAATATATATTACTTCCTGTCGATCAAATGGTGTTCTATTCAGTTTCTTGTAAGCACAGAAATCAGCCCGCAGTCTCAGCACGAATCTCGTTACCGAACCCTCCCTTCTGGGAGCTAGAAAAATTGTTTCGCCCCATCGTCTTATTCGTAAGACTTGTTTCTATAATCCGCAATCTGATAATAAAATTTGTAGATCGCAACAGCGAACGTCGAATTTTAGCGAAGTTTGTCGTGCTGCGAGGGGAAAAGGGGTGCACCGCATTGCGCGGAGGCCGGAAAAGCGAAAGAGAGGGAGACGGGAGGGAAGAGAGAGGCGGTGTTTTTAATCTCAAAAGACGGTGTGGGTTTTGATCTCATTATACGTCCCTGGAACGCAGCCGCCCCCTCGAGCAAGCCCCTCGCTCCTGTTTTCTAACAATCTAAAGAAATTCCAGTCCGAATAACTACACCGACGCCAGCAGGATCGCCTAAAGAGTTACGGTTAATGGAGGGGAAAAATACCGGGGTGGAATGACGGGAAGGGTTGCCGTGGGAGAGAAAGAGAGGAGAGAAGGGAGAGAGAGGAGATGCCAGGCGGGGGGAGGGAGGGTTTGAGTGCACCAAGAAGCCGGTGGCGCAAGTAGTTTGTCCGCGGAGAGGAGAATTGAAAATCAGCCACCGCGAGAAGCGGGCGCTCGGCGGAATAGTTGCGAGAAAGGGATGAAGTTTTTCGCGGATGGTGGGACGGGGTGGGGCCGTGTTTCGTATTGGACTTTGCGGAAAATAAAGATGCCAGTCGCTTAGTTGAGAAGTTCATGTTGCCGTCGAGAGAGAAGAAATACTCGTAAACCGACCAATAGCGAGAGCATAAAAGTATGTACGTATTAAAATAACGGAGGTAACCTTGAATGCGATAGAACTCGAGTAAGGCATATTTTAGGCGAGAGGTACTACAGCTGTGATAGAGTTTGATGTGAGAGAATTGTTTGCCTGGAATAATGAATGAGAAATGATGAAAATTCAGCAAGATAATTTGGAGCAAGATAATGAATATAATCGTAAAATCAATATCCCTTAAAATTGATGGGAAAATTAGCATATAAAATGAACTAAATTATCCTTAAATATTTTATTGGAATGAAACAAATTCGGGAATAAGCGCAACCACCTGTATCCACCGTGAATTAAAAATAAAGGTAAGATCAGTAAACTTGTTAAAAATGCATTTGAGGTAGACGCGCAGTCGACGGAACTTCACTGGAAAACAAGGAAGCAAAGTACTGCAAAGACATAGAGAAAAAGGGTGGAAGAAAGGGTCATTCATCGTGGAAAGTAAAGAGTAGAGAGAATGAGGAGAGGTGGCAAGAAAATAAAAGTTACCGGAGGAGGGATGTAACACAAAAATCGCGCCACTTCGTACGAGAGCTAACCGTACGTCCATCCCTCTTTCCTTGCCCTCCTCCCCTGCCCGAATTCAATGAATCTCGGAGTGACCTTAAAGGAGATAATCCAATTTCCGTTCGCAATTTCTCCGCTCGATCATCCATTGACTCGTCGTCGTACATTAACGAATCCCGACTAGAGTTCGATAGACAGAGAGAAATCTCATGTTTTAAAGATTAATAATATTCAATTTCGGTCCATAGATCTGCACCCGTCGCGATCTATAAGTGCACATCAACCCCCCCTCCCTCCCCTCCCCCGTCTGTACTAATTTCCATTAAGAATAACATTTGCAAGTCGAAAAGCAGTCGCGATTCTTCCCACCCTCCGTCTATACTATACATTTCTTTTTCATAAATTTTGATGATAATTGAACGATGAAAAAGTACAGCAGTTCTTAAGAAATCGAGATTGGGGGAAAGGGGGAGGAGGGGGACAGCGGATGAAAATTAGCGCGATTTCTATACCGGCGATGACTCGCCGTCGCACGGAGCTACATAATTCGGAATTCCCCGCTTTGCATGGAATTACCCTCGCGCTCTCTCCTTGGCTTGAATATTCATGCGGAAAGAATGCATTTGATTACTTAATAGCCGCGACTCGCCGCGCGTATAAAATTATTAACGTACGTCAACTGCAAACTTAAACGCTCCACTGTTCCCGCCGTTCTTCTCGCCCCCCCTCCTGCACCTTTCCTCTCGCACTAATTGAAAAGCAGGAAGGTTTTAACTGGAGACGTGGGGTCCGTTATTTTCTCAATTTACGTAAAATGTTAAGTACTTCATTAAAGGGCTTCTTCCGAAAAACGTGACGAGCGCCAGAATGTTAAATGTAACGATCTGGAAAATCCGGAAAAGTTATTCTTTCACGTTTAAACATAATCACGCATAGAAGAATTGTAATAATAGAAGGAGAATTAATCCAAGGAGAACAGAAAAGTCAAAATAATGTCGATTTGACGTCATATTGACCAAATTATGTCATTTTTGGTCATGATTGAAATCTCGATCTCAGATGACTTGAAAATGACTTATATTGACTCCTTTTTTGTTATGTCTTTTTGATTTCTAGATCGCCTGTTTTCTTTGGGAAGATACTACTATGATAACGCGTCGATAGCACTTTAATAAATCGCGGCAATAATTTTTCAGTGGAACATAATCGGGATCGAACCGATTTTAATCTCCGCTTCGAAGACCATATCCGCGCGAGTTTATCGTTAAGGTAGCTGCGTACGATAATTCATTGTTAACCGCGTGCAGATCGTGATTATCTCGCGGCGGGGCGCACAGGAGAAATAAACGAGAGCACGGGCTGCTGTATGTATCGAGATGATAACTCGTACCCGCGTGTACCATCCCCGACCGCGAATATGGGTAGCCGGGCTGATTAAGAAGGCGCCCGCTCGGAGAGGTCGCGAATGGCTCGGCGCAACTATCGGTAAAGTTTAATTAGCGTTAACTTTACGATACTCCGCGGTAGGCCGACCCGGTGGTCGCCGCACTTCCTACTCGCGCGAAATTAGACGGTCGTAACAAAGAAGCTCGGGCGAAATTAATATGATCGAACGCAGAGCTCGGCGGAGATCGATACGGTGTCCTGTTGCAACAAATACCACGGAATGTGATCCTTGACGATCCCTCCGGGAGTTTCAGTCAAATTTCTTAGGCCCGGTTTTCCATTGTCTGGTTAACTTGCGGTTTATTTAGGATTTTGACCAATCGCATTTGAACAAGTGGCCGAATTGTCAAATGCGAGTGGTCAAAATCCTAAACCACAAGTTAACCAGATAATGAAAAACCGGGCCTTGGGATCTTACGTGCTCCGTGACTCTCGACTTACCAATGTCTTCCCGACATTCAGTTGTTACGCGAAAAATCGGACGCGCGGAGTGGAGTAACCGCGCGAGAAATTAAGGATTCGTCCTGCGCTGGCGAACGTTCGATTTCTCTTTCTCTCTCTCTCTCTCTCTTTCTGCCCCTTCCTCCCGATGACTCGCGACCACGAGCAAGATAAATGGGCGTCCCGGCTCGGCCCGTCTTATCCCGTAAGGAACACACAAACTTCGCTTTCCTCTCTCATTCTCGGTGAGTAAAACGATTCATTTCTAGCCAACCGCCACACCCCGCCGCCCTCCCCGTCCCCCCCGGTTGCTGTCGCTGTCTTTTTCTGCGACTACGCTGGATAAATGGGACACGCTCCTTCGCCGTCTTCCTTTTTCTCCTCTTATCATGCGATCTTCCACGTCGTCCGCGCTCTCTCTCCTCTCGGAGAGCTCATAGGCGCCGCCAACTTTCCGTACGACCGCGCGACCGGTTCTTCTTTTTTTTCCCTCTCCCCATCCCTCCCTTCATCTTTACAGACACTGTGATGGATGTTTCGTATTAAAACTGTCGGCGCGGCCACGATGGATCGCGCGGATATTTAATTATCTACTCCATGAACGACCGCATCAAATCTATGTATTTCTGGATCTTCAAAAATTTTAGACACGGAACTTCATTCTTTTCTTGATGTTATTCCTTAATCGTAAATAATAATTAATAATAATATACGGAATGACAGACTTTATTCTGTTATAAGGATATCTCGAGAAGTCATTATTGTATCTAAGACTATTTAAAACACGAATAATGACCTATGCTATTTTCTCATTCAACTGCCGAGTCAGAAATGACACTGACTATTCTATTTAAAATATTCCAAAGAAAAATGATAAAGCAATATGTAACAAGACACTTTAGGGAAGACACGTTATAACTCCAAAATGTATTATAATATGTCCGCGATACACCACATATCGAACGGTCGCTATAATAGTTCCACAGTGGCTACGGAAGTCGGAAAACAGTTCCTGATGAAATTATTATGTTAACTCAGTTCTATTATCAACGTCGCTTATTAATACAGTTTCTCAGCGTTTCAATTAGTTTCTTCGCTTTCCTTTCTTCTTTCCTAACCCCTTTCCTTTCTCCCTCTCTCTCGAATTTAATTATATTTATTAAAGATGTTGTAGCAGAAGTTAGCGAAAAGATTAAGCTTATGGATATTAAATAAAATCCTGGTAAGGGGACGTTTCTATCGATACAGAGTGGGAAAACTACTTCTTAATATTCTACAGGCGAAATCTCCCGGGACGTTGCAACTTCGACGCTTATGTTTCCCAACGCCCTTGTTCCTCCTCCGTTCCCCCTTTCTTTCCTGACAGAGGAAGCCAAACAGCTATAGGAACGGGATATCCCTCGCGAGATAAGGGAGCCGGAACGCGATCGCGGGGGAGAGCGAATAAATAGCGGCGGCAACGGCCGTTTTAGTCGTGAACTTTTTCCTCTTCGGGATGGTAAATGATGGTGCCTCCCGTGTTCCCGATGGGGATGCGCAAAGGGGGTAACTGTTTCTACATCTTATCACTTTCCAGCGACTCTACTCTTTCGTGAAATAGCATGTACGTAGTAGAAAGAAATAGAGAAGGGTGCGTAAAAGAAGATCTACTCCGTTCTCCTCTTTGGCAGTGTTCCTCGTCGACAATAAATCTCGCACAATATATTTTCTATATTTAAAGACATATAATATAAACAACACGATCTCTCTTATAGAAACTCCTAACTGTGCGCAATCGAATTGCGTCAACTGAAGAAACGCTATTGCGAGATATTGTTTTTGAAGAGAAGCCTGTCTTGCCGAAGAGAATTTCGTAGTGCATTACCTAGACACACACGTGAATAAATATGTTTTTCTCTCCCTCATGAGTTTACTATTAAAGCGGGCGTCAGTTGTTTCTGACAGACCCGATATAGCCCGCGTTCGTCGCCGCAGGATAAATACTGTGCATCTCCCAGTCCCCTCTCCCCTCCCCTCTCTCTCTCTCTTTGGCCCCGCGTTTATCCGCTTCCGCTTCCTCCACTTCGGAGGTTTATCTTCGTGTCTCTCTTCGTATCTCCGTTCCTGCCAAGCTCCCGCCACGAGGTTGACGTCGGTTTGTCTCACTTCGTCTTCTCCACCACGGCCGGATTCATGAATCCGTTCGACTTGGCGAGATTAACTTGGTCCTTACGCGCAAGTCAGAATTAGGGACTCTAAACCTTAATCCCGGGGTTGCTTAGTTCAACATCCCTGCACCTGCCAATTATGTAATTTCCGGAAAATCTTTGTTACATACAATCGTACGATACCTCTTCTCGAAATCCTGCGTTCATTCCTTTTAATACGAACATCTTTAAACTATCGTTATTTCTGCCCGATTTCGATACGGCTATAAATCTATTGTTTTAATATTAATTCTGCAAAGACTCTGTGATAAATTTATCTTTCTCTTTGTCTGATTTCAGGTCCTGCACATCATAAATGAAGTGCTGGAGCCTGTGCGATCCAACTCGGTGGAATCGCCGATCTACAACCCGAACGCCTTTCAATTTCTGAACCAGAGCGAGAATCTCAATTTGGGCGATCATCGCGTACGGTAAGTAGACTGTTCGGTGAATCAGCGCCGGGTTCGAGAGAGACTCGCTATTTACACGGCGATCGTTTTCGATAGTGGGAGTGTCTGGCGCGGCAGATATAAAAGAGTAACGAGGACATTTATTGCGCCCGGAAAAAGAAGAGAAGAAAGAGAGCTTTTCACGCCCTCGAATCTCGGAGCGATAATCCGCCCCTACGCGTAAATATCACGTTCTCGAAGCGTCAAGAGCGTTTTAAGAGATATCCTTGGTTGCGTATATATTCTTAGAAATATTTCGAATTCAAGAATTTCAAGAATCCTATATCGCGAATACTCGACTCTGAATCTGATCGATGACAGTACATGACAGTACATGGCATAAAAGATACGTTGCCGATACGATTTAAATATCTTATATCGATTATCGTCGTCTTCTCAAACAATTCCATGGACCGTTCTAAAGTATTATTACGCCGGCCCATCAATTAACGCAGTCCCCCTAATTTAAATATAAATACAAAAACTTGGCGCATTTAAATAACGTAAATAAATGCACGAACTTTTCTCGTTTGTCTTATTAACGTCGCCGCGTCTCGCACACTACGCCTTCGTAATTAACCCTTTTTTCCCTTTCTAGTACCTTCCGACAGCGGATCGTCATCGAGAAGAAGGAATCTATCTTCAAGGCCGAGGGTCGTTTTACCTTCTTCATCCCCGTCGACGAGGGTTTCAAGGTAAGCGGCTTTAGCGACCTTTGCGAATTGATCATCCGAGGGGATGATTTTAATATCTCTCGCCACGACCAATCTCCCTTTAGAAAATTCGAAGACAATCGCGTTCGTGCATCTCTTCTTGCATCTCATTCGAAGTTAGATAAAGCAACCGAGAAGACGCGTGCTTATAAAATCTGCATGCAATGCAGATTTGAACGTCAGGCAGACGTATCAGCGCATCGGATAATTCATTTATGAATTGACGTAAAGAGAGAGGTTTAATTCAAAATTTGTTTAATATGATATTAATGCGTTAATGCTCTTAAGGAGGTAAAATCAAAAAATCAAAATGCTTCAGTCTGTTTAAAAATTAGATAGAATATTATTGGAGCATCCGCGTGAAGTTAGCCCCCCAACATTAAAAAAAATTAACTTTCTGTTGCTCATCGTTTGCACATGTATTTCGTTTGCACATTTCTAATAAAAAAGTTATTAATAAAACAATTTTGGGGGGGCCAACTTCACATTAGTTCCCCCCCCCCCAAGTACGAGCAAATTAGATTGAAGTAGCCTTAATCGATAGGTTTTCCTTTGCACATTCCTAAACAGATCGATTTTTCGTTTGCACACTCTTAGTTAAAAAGTTATTAACTATTACTTTTTGTAGTATAAAGTTGGCCCCCCAAAATTGTTTTTTTAAATAATTTTTTTATTAGAAGTGTGCAAACGAAAATTCGAAATGTGCATACATGTGCAAACGATGAGCAATCGAATGAGCTACAGAAAGTTAATTTTTTAAAATATTGGGGGGCTAACTCTTCACGCGGGTTATTGGAGCGAAATTAATATCACATTAAAATTTCAGAACAGATCGTGTAGCTTCTAAGAAAATAAAATTTAAAAAGTTAGAGTTTTATGCACGATATCTTATAGCAGATACATTAACAAGAGCTCTGTTCTTTTTAGCTGAACTTCTTATACCATTCATCTTTCCTCTTTTTCTCTCCAATGTGGAGAGCGTCGTTTCGATCCAACAAGAAAAAGAGAAAAGATGAATGGCGCAAGATGTTCAACTAAAAAAAAACAGGCCTATTGTTAAGATAGGCTGCAGTCTACTTCGTGCTATAACATATATATACATGGGATTGAATATATATGTTGCGTATAACTTTTTTATTCCCATATCTTCATTAAAAACAACTATAGCCAAAAATAGGAATGAATTAATCTTTTAATTCATTATAAATTAAAAATA
Source organism: Aphaenogaster floridana (assembly GCA_003063835.1). Taxonomy (NCBI): domain Eukaryota; kingdom Metazoa; phylum Arthropoda; class Insecta; order Hymenoptera; family Formicidae; genus Aphaenogaster; species Aphaenogaster floridana. Next base: position 1,005,838 of record NJRP01000005.1, read on the forward strand.
TTATATGCAAAGTATAAAATATTTATATAATATAAATTTAATAAAATTCTAAATTTTTCTTTAACTTATCCTTTTTTAGAAACTATATACGGTCTTGATCGGTTTGAAAAATTTTAATTATCATATTAATTTCGCTTGAAATAATATTCTCTATATAATTTCTAATCAGATTGAAACATTTTGATTTTTCGATTACCTCCTTAAACACGGTGTGGATCTTCCGGATTAAAAGGAATGTTCGAAATGTTGAGAGAAAATGATTATTGCGCGACATGGCGATACCACGGTCCTAGGGACATTACAGAATTTACGCGCACACATTCGGAATGTCCCGCGCGGTACACCGTGTTGCAGTGGCGTTACACGGCATGACGTTTTACCAGCGGATGTAAATTATTCCGTACGGATACGTACGCGTGGCATTTAGACGTCGCAAAACGTCGGATTACAAACGCGACATCCCGACGTCGCGTTTGCAAATCTATTTTAACGTCGAAGAAACATCGCACTGTGCGCGGTATCCTTTACAGCCGGGCTACGTAAAAATCGACATGAAATTGTAAAGCCGCGATTAATGTATGCCACCCAATTATTGTACGTGTTTTGTAGAAGTTCTAAGAATAGCAAGCTATCTGGAAGATTTTTACATACAAACAGAAATTGTCTCGAAATTGGTATGCCTGTCACGTCGAACTTTTTCTTGACACTTCAAGACGATTTAAAGAAAAAAAATTTTTTTTTATCTACTTATATTATTTCTATTATCTATTTATTTATCTATTATCTATTCGCATCTGTCATATAGTAGGTAACTTCGCGTTGTACGACGGAAAATCTTAAGAATATCGACGCAGAAATAAACGCAAGGACTCACCGTCACTCTAACGTTGCAATCGAAAAGTGATCATCTCTCTCTCCTTCTCTCCCGATTAATCCGTCAATCACATATTAATTGACACGTTTATTATTATCAGAGTACCATACAAGCTTTTTAATAAAGCTCTTTTAAAGGCGTTGTAGTACAAATTTTGCGTAATTAAAATTTTTCATTCTCTCTTTTTCACGTAGTTTCAAGAAACATCCGTTAATTCCTGGCGGAAATAAGGACAATTAAAAATTATGAATTTCGTTGTACGAATTCGTGCACATCCCGACTCTCCTCCCCAAGCCCCCCGTGTTTCATTATGCTCGCATCGCGGCACTTCGGCGCGGAATTCCGCTTTTTCTCCAATTTTCAACGCCAAGCCCGCGTACACACAATGGATGTTCGCGCGCACGTAATCCAACTTGGAGCGTAAAAACGAGCTGGAGTTAAACGAGCCATCCCGTCAGAAATTACCGAAAGTTTCGCGCCTGTACATACGATGGCGAAACGCCGGGCTCGGATACGAAAAAGGAGGAAAAGCGAGGAAGGAGAGAAAGAAAGAAGGGAAAAAAAGAACCGGCGGGAAAGCAAAGAAAATCGAGGCCGCGCGGAAGGGTGCGAAAGGGTGTGTAACGACGGTGTACGACTCGATCTCGAGAAGTTCCTCCCTCCCTCAACGGGTCGTCGCCTCGCCTCGGGAACTCCACGGCCGGTATCGAGACTCCTTTCGCGCCTTCCTCACCTTTCGCCCCCATCTCCGAAGTCTCGGTCCTTCCGCGAGGATGGGATCTGAAGTTCGTGGTCCCCGCGCTGAAATCGAGTTGCCGTGACAACGCGGTCGGCCGCGCTTTTGTGCGAGAAGCTGAGGCGTCGGATGAAAGGACGCGTATATCCGGACAACAAGAAGGTGCGACGTGAGAGTGTCAGCAGTCCGCAAAATAAAAACGAGCCACGTCACTTCTTCTGCCGGGATATGAGTTTATCATTTCGTACATCGTGAAAATTACATTCTCTAAGAATTAGATTGCCTCTGGCGAAAATGTGCGACTTGAAGAAATCGCGCGATTATTAACATAAAGCGATATGAAGCGTTTTTCTTCTCACGTTATACACGATTACGTAATTTATATTCTTTCCGCTCCGATGGAGTTTTCGTGATCTTCGCCTCTCTGTTACAGCCGGAGCCGAGGCCGCAGAAGATTGATCAGCTGGTGATCGACGGGCACGTTATACCCAACGAGGTCCTCTTCACTTCACCGACGCCAGAAAAAGTGTCGTATCCAACCCTCGTATTCTCCGACAATCTGAAAGTCCTCGTCAGTTTTATGAAGTCGCAAAATAAAGGTGATAATCATCGCTTGCGCACCCTACGTCTCGATCATCCAGGAAACAGATTTTGGGCCGTTGATTCGATTCAAGGGGGCGATAATATAATCCAATCAAGAATACTATTGTTAGAGATTGATATCTATTGTCTGCTATTGCGCGTTATTACGCTTAATGCGAGAAGGCTTCGTGTTTAACAAAGCGATCGTGTTCGGCTAAAAGGCATATCCGTGCTCCGACAGCACCGGTGATAGATCCGTGCGTATTGTACTTCGACGACTAATTAATAGTCCAATTTTCAGTCTACGTTCAATCGGACACAAAGTTGGGTGACGCCAATCATCAGACCGGAGTGGTGCTGGCGGAAATAGTGAAGGCGAACATCCCGGTGCGCAACGGCGTCGTTCATCTGATACAACGGCCGCTCATGGTCGTCGACAACACCGTGAAGGATTTCCTGGAGGTCAGTGCCCGATCATCCGTCCGCGGTCCGATTGCGGACGAGCATTGCACAAAGTTATCGGTGTTAATACATTCGGCCGCCATGGTCAGTCGTACGGTTAGGTTTCCTGAAACGCTCTGGCGGTCGAATTATAAACGCTGAAATTAGTAATTCTTTGGTCAGAGATATTGCATTAATTCTATCAATTTATTTATGGAATCGTTTCGCGATAAAATGAATTCTGCGGCAATTAGTGCGTTAATCGATAATATCGTTTGACGCTCATTATTAGATGTTGAGAATAATGAAAATAATGTTGGTCGGCTTAATAGACAGCAAATATGATGAATTATAATGTGCACGATGCGTCATGATGTCGCGTCATGCTGGGTTCGCGCGGCCTCATCATCGACGTTATTTTGCCCGTGTTCATTAAAGTGATTACATTGAAACACGGCTGCATTTCGTTAGGATAAGTTGTTAAATATCACAAGGAACCATCCCATAATTTTAACTCGTACGTACACTGAAAGAAAGGCTTGGTTATAAAAATCCAGGCTTGGTTAATATTACCAAGCACTTTGGTGAAGTAGTTTTAACTAAACGTATAATAAGTATTACATAATTTAGTTGGCTCAACTAAACAAAATTTGCTCTCTTATAATTATTACAAAATGTTTTGTTATTATTATTATAATTGGTAATAATAATCAAATACTTAAAAAAAGTATTACTAAATGCATCTCACAAATTTACCAAGAATTTTTTTTTCAGTGTATATACGATTTTAGAGAAGCACAAGGTATTATTGCCATTTTTTCCGACGTTTTAAACTAAAGCGACTTGCGTTGCATGTGCGTCGGGTCAAATAATATATATATATTTTACATTTAAATAAATCCTCAACTATAACAAAGTTAATAATTTTGTCTTATGCATCAAATATAAATGTGTTTCCATTTTCAAACGTAGTTGTAACGTGTAGAAATATTATTTTAGCATTTTGTGATGCAGATGTAAACAGATTTGCATTTAAAAAAAAGCAATGCTATCTTCATATTTCGCGATGCAAATACCCCTACATTTGCATTCCGAACGGCATATTTATTTTTTTAAAATGCGTAAGCGTATTATATTTGACCGACATTTTTACGCGATATTATCTTCATGCTTCTCGACAAAAGGATAAAAAATTCGGATGTCGTGAATCGTTGAAAATCCGAGTATAGATAATCACGGGGGGATGATCGAAAAAAATTGCTTGAAGATTTATAGATGTTCCGATCGGTAGGTATATTAAGCTGAAAAATACTTATGATACGTTAAACTGCTAGAAATCCCCCTCGCTAAAATTCATCGAGCTCTCCGTGAGTCTTCAATCATCCCCGTAAAACCCGGTTAACGCGAACGACACGTACGTGCGGCGAAAAAGCGATGGCGATTGACCTGGAAAGCCGTCTACTCGTAAAAGCATTGTGACCGGTCCGGTTTGTACGAAGCCACGAACGCCGAAGAAAAAGTCGAAATTTATAACTTCGTTTAAACCTCCTTACCGGAGCTCTCTGCGGGATTGAAGGGCGGGCCTTTGTTTCGAACCCGTTCCTCCCCGGAGCCTCGTTCACGCTGGCTGTAAACGCGTGACGATGCGATTCGTCTCTGTCGAATTCGCGTTTTTTTTTTTCACGAATCGCGTTTGATAACTGCGTGTGCACTGAAAGAAAGGCTTGTGTGGTTATAAAAATCCAGGCTTGGTTAATGTTACCAAGCACCTTGGTGAAATAATTTTAACTAAACGTATAATAATTAGTATTACATAATTTACGAAATAAAATCTTTTCTTCGCCAGTAAATGGATAAAACACAACAATTGGATAACTTAGATTCGACCTGACTGGCCAGATGTATTATGAAATAAAGCACTACGTTTCGGGCCTTTATAGGGCTGACAACTTATTTAACATCTTATTATTTGTACGACACATATCTGTAAGTTCGATATTTTTTACTTGTTAATATGATGCATTTACACCGTATATTACTTATAATTTATTGTATTTGTCTTTTAGATGATTTATTTGGGCACATTTCATAATTTTGTGTATGTTATGTAAAATACTGTATCAACGCACTTGAAAAGGACCAAAATCCATGGTCGAAACGTAGTGCTTTATTTCATAATACATCTAGCCAGTCAAGTCGAATCTAAGTTATCCAATTGTTGTTTTTTATTACATAATTTAGTTGGCTCAACTAAACAAAATTTGCTCTTTTATAATTATTACAAAATGTTTTATTATCATTATTATAATCGGTAATAATAATCAAATACTTAAAAAAAAAGTATTACTAAACGCATCTCATAAGTTTACCAAGAACTTTTTTTCAGTGTGAGAACTCTCACAGTCGGCGAGTTGATTCTCCGTCTCGATTTCGTCGGCGAGGAATGGAGTCCCCTTCCTCCCCGCGGTTTTGAGTCGGATGCGCGCAGAGAAAACATCGCGATAATAATGAGAGACGTAAAGCGTGATGAAACACGAGAAATTTCAAACGCGAACGTCACGCGACGGAGATCTGTTATTTCAGAAATATATCCAAACTCGAAACTCCGCAATGCCAAGTTACACAACGTTCGAACTTCGGAATCCTTGGGAAAACATAAGGCGCACGATTAAATGTTGATACAAGGGAGCGACGTATCCAATTTTCGACAAGAGATACCGCTCGCCAAACGCGATCTTTACATCTCGCGCGCGCGCAATTCCAAGACGGGCGAACGGAGAAGAGAGCTATTATTTTTTTCGCGTCGGTGTGCCTGCTTAGACGTCTCTTCGGATATTCCGTGTACAAGCAGCGAAGAGCCGAGATAATAATCCGCGCGCACATCTCTCGAAAAGAGAGACGCGTTACCACGCGAGAATGCAGGTCTCGCAATGCACGCTGCGCGATGTGCACACATTCGCGATAAATCGCGGTGCCGAGGCGAAGGCACACACCCGCACGTATACACGCACATACAGCCCACACGTCTGAAATCCGTGGAAATTTCTGCGCGGGTGCTTCATCTCGCGACGCGACGCGACGCCGACGCGACGCTTGGCGTCTATTACGAATTCAGCCCGCGCGATGCATTAGAGGGACATTAGTATTCGCAGTCTCGATACGTATATCCCGACGTGACGTGTTTCGCGGAACCCGTAACGTCGACCTCAAAGGATCCGCGCCCTCCCCCTCGGCATTGTATGTGGACCGCGGGGATGATAACGCGCGGGGATGATAACGCGCCGCCTCCGTCTGCTCCCCCGTTGTTGCGTAATCGCTTCCGTCGTAACCGCCTGCGTCACGAACACGCGCACACACACGTACAATTTCGCGTTAAGGCCCCCGCACAATCAAAAATGTAAGGAACAACCCAAGCAGAACAGAAAGTCATGATGATATCATGATATGTTCTTCCTGGGAAGGAACAGATATTAGCGATTGGGATGTGGAAGAAAGAAGAAAGAAGATTCTTCCTTCTTCCTTCTCCCACATCCCAATCGCTAATATCTGTTCCTTGTTCCTTATATTTTTGATTGTGCGGAGGCCTTTACGCGTTATCCAACGCGAGAACCGGCCTGAACGAGGTGACCCAAGTAGAACACAAAAGTCATGATGACGTCTAAATGATGCTAAAATGACGCCTTTGACATCATTTTGAGGTCATCATGACTTCAAAATGATGTCAAAGGCGTCATTTTAGCATCATTTTGACATCATCATGACTTTCTGTTCTACTTGGGGATTGCGAGCCACCAAGAAAGCGCGTTTTCGCCCCAGGGCGAATTCGCGGCGCCCGCAAAGGGCTGCTGCGACGTACCCTTCGCGCTTGAAGAACGGATGAAATATTTTGATTTGGAGAGAGACAATCTCTATAATTTATCTTATAATTTTAGCCAGCGGAAGTCTTACGAAATTTCTCGGAACAGAGGTAGAGTCAGATGAATTTTGGTCTCTCCTTAACTTCCTCGCAACGTCGAGCTGACAAGCGCGCGAGGATATTATTCTTGACAGTTTATAACGGTATTATGACGGTTCTCGGCAAGGGCGTCCGCAGGATTTTTTCCAGGAGGGGGTATGATTTAAAATATTACTTCCAGAATTAGAATACTTATAATTTGAAATTTATAAACCTTTTGAAATTATAATCCTATGGATTAGGGCAGAGATCGGCATGGCTAGCACAACTTTGTCTTTCCTTTATTCAAAGGGAGAGCAAATGCATGAATTTTTGCTGATTCCAGGGGGAAGGCAAATGCCCCCTCTTGCCCCCCTTCCCCTGCGGACGCCCATGGTTCTCGGGGATATTCCCTGGAGGACGTTGGCGGGCGATCGCGGTAGTACTAACCGTTTAAGGACGTGTGGAGAGGCATCCGCAATTTGTGCCGCGGACGAGAGCATCGGCGTCTTCGTACCGAGATAACATGACGGCGTATGTGTACTCGTGAAGCCGGGAATCGGGCGGAAATGAGAAAGAGAACGGGCTTTACGGCGATCGTAAAGATTCTATCCGCCGCCGCCGTGTATCGTAATGATTCTAATCTCGGCGGATTCGCAGCCGTTTTAGCATGCGGAGCCTGCACGTGCGCGCACCCGAAATAGCTCGTGATAATGTAACGCTCCGATTATACGCGCACGTTCGGCAACAGGATAGACCTCGTGCGACGAGCGCGTTGTAATTCGAGTACCTGGACCTCGACACGTCAGAGTTTAAGACGTGAGTCAATTTCGAGGATTCTCGGACCATAACGTTCTAGGGAGAGGATTTTAAAGATCCTTGGAGCTCAAAAAGTTTGTCGTAGAAATTAACCCTAGCTTCCCACACTTTTAATTTTTATGGGCTTCCCACACTGGGGTACAGGCTACCCCAGTCCAATATTAGCCTAAAAATAAAAGAAAAAATCAATTGATTTTAAGTAATTTTTTCCATCGATACGCCACACATCAAGGAATATGCCTGTGGATAAAAAAATATGAAAAAGACAGTAGTTTGTAAAATATTCGCTTGTAAGAGAAGTTACATTTCAAAATCGCAAACTAGAGAATTTTACCTGTGGTTACAAGAACCCCAGTGTGGAAAGCTAGGGTTAAAATTCTGACACTTTGCCTCTGAATATTTTAATGGCTAAAAGGTAAGTTGTTGAAACTGAAAATGAAATTTGCTTATATATTTTATATTGTTGTACGAAATGCAGCCGAAAGAAAATGCAAGGGTATAAATGAAGCCGATCGCGAGTAATCAAGCCAGAAAGAGGTTTATTCAATTGAATACGTATAATAATGCGCGTCTTTTGACGAGGCCGCCGTTACGCGACATACCGGATGTCTCTCGACGGAGAGGTGATCTCTTACATAATATATTCTGCTAATAATTTTTTTTACATTGAACAGCAACACGAGCCGAAAACACCGCCATTTACAGGAAACACACCCGCCTCTGCAACACACGCACAGCAATTATAACTTATACTTGATATACTTAAGCGCAATTACTCTACTTCCGATAACAGCGTCATCGCTCGGCAGGAACCTGTTAATCACAGGTGCAAGAACAACGAGCCAGTTTAGTTCGAGCTACTTTATTTAAGACAATAACAATTTCATTACTCGTGCAGGTGGCACCCGTCAAGCACAACTACTACAACTACAACTAGGTCACAGTATCACTCTTCACAAGAATGCCTCCTCTTCAAGACAGTTTATCCGACATTTACTTCATTCACGGCGTCTCGATGTCGGTGTCGCGGCATTGTGGGGCGATGTTAATTAAAAGTTGGCCATCTATATTTATGTTGGCCATTATCGCAACTTTGCGCAATATGCGAATCTTTAAATACTTGGATATCTAAGTTTCTACTTTGAATATTGAACTAGTTTTTCTAGATCTTTATCAATTTACGATTAATAGAGAACATTGAAATTTTTATACAGATGTGTCTAAATAAGCAATTAAAGACTGTGACGTGTTATATAAAAATTTTAGAAATACTGATACGACGATGTCATTATAATGAGATCTAAATTTAGTAATGCAGACTTTGCTTGATATTGGTATCTACACGATAGATTTTTAGTCAACATCGTCCCGCGAAGAGCGAAGACGCTCTCGATGTAGCTCCGTCTTTCCCGACGGAAACGCATCGACGCGTTCGCCGGCTCTCCCTCGGGACGCTTTCCATTCACCGTCGGACAGCTGTTCCACTTCTCGGCGGAAATTCGAGAAAAACGTCGCTGAAACATTATTTCACTCCACGATATATACTACGCCACACGTACGCCCACATGAACGATCGGAACTCGCACGAACTCCGTTCTACGTACGACAAGCGCATCTATCCCGCGGCCTCGCCTCTTGCAATACGCGCAACACATTATCTATGTGCGTGTACGCGGGGTGACGCGCGCGAGCGAGGGCTCGTTCACGGTATAATTACGGCTTCGTTGAAACGCGGAGAATAATAGAGATATCGGAGGCCCGAGATAGAGCGTGCGAATCAAGCGCACGCGGCTGAAAATACGCTCTCGCGTCTTCGCGCAGGGCTAGCTTGTTAGATAATTCTAGCGATTCTCTTTTTTATCAATTATTCTTTCCACTCCTGTAGGCCTATTCTGTAACTTTTAACGACAGTGTCGTTATCGTTACGTTGTCGTTGCGCAGGTTATAATATATGGTAAAAAAGCTGCGCAACGACAACGTAACGATAACGACACTGTCGTTAAAAGTTACAGAATATGCCTACTGGCGATAACGAAGCCGCAACTGCCTGAAAATAGACGTAGTCGCGCGGACCACCCCGTGTACACCCTCTATGTGTGTATCACATATGTATAATATATATATATATATATAGGAACGTTTTGTACACAGGACAGGAATGGAATGTTCACGTGACAGCTGTTGTCACATGCGATATTGACTGTTTTTCAGCAATGATCCTCGGCACGTCTCGCCTACTGTCTGCACCAGACCCTCTTGGCTCGTAGCTTGGATCAAAGGCGACGGGACTTTTCCCAGCAGGAAATGTCCCGACCGATTACGTCCGATGCATTAGTCGGGCGCGCGGCGACCTTTGATCCAAAGAGCCCATGTATGTTGTGTATTTGTGCTCGAAAGACGTCCCGGTCGTCGATGACAGCCGCCATAATCGGAGTACGAAACGATTAAAAGAGATAAAGATAAATAAAACATTTTTAGGTGTCAAGGCACGTAAACGTTAATACGGATAAAGTTAAAATTGGAAATCCGCAACTACGCGACTTCTTAAATTCTAGGAACGTTGAGGGAACGAACGTTAAAATAAATACTCGAGTAATTTCCGAAGCTCCGAGATCCTCGGTTTCTCCGGGGCGTGTAATTATCGGATTCTTGGATTGCAACAGACACCGTGCTCATTAAACCGAGTTAGCACGACGATCGCGGAGTAATCAAAGGACTCGGGCCGTCATCGGCGGTCGGCGTAGTTGCGCGAGGTACTAATCACTTACTTGCAGGTTCACTCGCATTGACACTGAGAACGAGACAGGCAGGAAAACTCGATAAATGAAAGACAGCAAAGACAAAGTGCCGATTGGTGTGTAGGAGAGCACAGAATTCCATGTTCTGCCATCACTGCACCGCGCGCCTCGTGTGTCTCACACTGCAGACCTCTCGCCGCCTCTTCCCGCAGACTCCTCCTGTCTTTGATCTTTGACTGTGCTCTCTTGCCTTTTGATTTACACTTCTCTGCGAAATGGGGGACAACACGTCTCACATCATGCCATAATTAAGCATAATTATACCCGTTACACGCCGTGGGGGACATCGAATCAAAGTCCCGTGCGCGTCTCAGGCGTTTCAGAAAGAAGCTATTTAGCCTTTTCCGTTTTCCGGCCACTGGAAGCGATCCAGAACTGCCGGAATCGCCGGAACCGTCGAGTAGCTTCTCTCTCTCAAACTTTCTTCGACACACATTTCGTCCGCCCGTGAACTCAATCAAACTGAAACTCGTACAATCTTGGGGTTCGATGTCCCGGCCATTACATCATCGGAAGCAAGAAGCGAGGGACGACTCGCGTGACTCTTGAGTCTCTAGAGCGCATATCACGCTAATTGAATATATATATATTCAACTAATGAAATTTTAGTGACGAACGAAACGGTCAAACAGTCGTGATTGTTACTTTAAACAAATTTGCGTGACACTATTTACGATCGTTTTGCCGTCAGATACGCTTGATTCACAGGATTTTAATAGACATACGAATAACGTTTGATTCACGCGACATCGGTCGCGACACGAATATACTATTATCTCGTTTATCCATCCACTTCATATTGCGCTCGCGAGACGGGGTCGGTCGTTCGCCCTTCCGTTCCGCGCTTCCGCTCATAGTAATAATGACACACCGATTGTCACATACAACAGTACATCTGTATATAATGGATATATACGAGCATATATATATACCCGCCACATCGAGAATTCGAGGTGCTCTACTGCGGCGTTATCTCGCGCTTTGAATCTCGTTGCGACCCCTTCTCTCGCCTGTATCCACACAGCGAACTTGCTCACCTTGCTACTTTGGCAAGCATCTTATGCTCATAGAACCTCTGAGTCTATTCGCTCCTTGTACTTTGCCGAGTTGCGAGTAGCCCTCCTACCCCGCCGCCAACCCTTCTACACCCCCCAACAGCCTCCTTCTTGCATTGTTCACGTCACCCCGGAAGTTACACGCTCTTTCGCGCGTACGTATTTGTACATACACGTACATACATGCAAGGTGATCGAAACGCCGTACCGCGCCGTAACAAAAACTTCAAGTTCTTTTTCCTCGGAAACATTGATTATTTATATAGCGAATATTATAAATACCCCAGGCCAGTTTATCAATACTTTCTCTTATACCGAACGTCGAGACTTCTTCGAGCGAAACGTCAAAGGAACTCCGTATACTCGATAGCCTTTAATTATGAACTTATTTTTAGCCGATTCTCACGCGAACTTTTCCTTTCACAGTATCGCCTATAAATAATGGACCTTGTTCATTGATTTTCCCCGAGGCACTAAAAAAAGAATTCCAAATTTACAGTCTGCAAACAGTGGAATTACTTATTAATATTGATCAATAATATATTAAACATAATGAAGTATCGATCGCCTTGTACGTACATATCGAATTATTGAGCAATAATAGTCACAGTACCAATCGTAAGGCATTTTTAAGATACAGATTTCACAGATCAGTTAATGCATCCTGTAATAGTGTAATGCATTGACAAGTCAAATTGATTAAACAGCATAAGTTACAACTTTTAAGAAAATCGAGACGAATTATAGGTGCGGAAATAACAAGAGATATTTTACTCCGAGAAGTATAATCGTAAAAATTATAAATGTAGCAAAAACAAAAGCGAGACGAAAGATGTTTGTCGAAAAGAAGCGCGAATTTTTGTCTGTCGGACATTTGTAATCCCGGACCAACGTTTCTTCGGGAACAAGAACGCAGTCGAAGACACTTCGTCCTCGCGGTGCCGTTTCCGCCGAACGTCTAACTATCGCAATAATACAAACCTCCGGTGATCAAACGAAACGTTCGCGAAAGTAAGAGAGCCGTCGCGACGAGTCGCACTCAATGTTGCTCCGCGAAGTTCTCTTCTGCCGCGTGGAAAAAGGAAAATCAGCGGAAGTCTCGCGGAAAAAAGCGTCGCGGAAAGCGGCACCCGGCGAAGTTGGCCGTTTATGAGCGGGTGCTGCACGGTCGCTTCGGCCGACAACTTTTTCCCCGGCGTTAAATCTTTAAGCTCTCCCCCGCGTTTTCCGAAAAAGGGAGACCGTACTCGGATAGGGGGAGGGGAAAAACGCGCTACGAGGTGTCGGAAAGTTTTACGTTGTCGGACGTGTTCGCGGTCGCCGCGGCTCTCCCCCGAGGACGAGACCAAAAGCTTTCGCTAGGCGAAGATACAACTTTAACCATTCGAGCGCTAAGCAGCTCTCTCTCCTCCTCTCTCTTCCTCTCTTTCTCTCCGGCACACTTATGGAACACGTGGAAAAAATGCGGCACATGGAATGATTACGGAAACTTTTGGATCCTTCGATCTTGCTGGATGCCTGGACTCTCTTTCTCTAAAAAGAAAAATCTTTTTATACTTGTATAAAATGATAAGGTCCTGATTTAAGGTCCTTCCGGATTTTTGGCAAAAAAAAGTAGCGTCTGAATAATACTATCGTTTTAACAAACTGTCGTGAAAATATCGAACCTTATTAGACTTCGTTAGATCGCAGATTTTTATATTGCGTGTGTCTGTTATTCAACAACGCTGGTGGATTTAAATACTCGCGATAACTGCGTCAGAAAATGACTTCGCTGATGCGAGACGCCTCTGCGAGCTTTCAGCGCGACGCGAAGCGTTCTCCAAGACTCTAAGATCACAGAACTTCGACGTTACGAATAATTTCATTTCTCTTGTCGAGCTAAACAAAGGGAATCGCGTTGTAAACGCTGGCGAAAAGCTCGCTAAACACTTTGAGATTACCGGCGCCGTTCGAGGAGGAGAGCCTTTAAGGATTCGCGCGGAACGGAATTCTCCTTTAACAGAATGCGAACGACGCCGCGGAAAGCTCGGCAGCGCGGCGCTCGCGATAGAGAGCCGGCGAGAGGCAGTCGGTGAAATTCCACAGAGGGTGGAGAAGCTTAGTAACTGTAATTCCTCGGGACGAGACACTAATCGGAAATTATGCAGAACAATTCGAGTTTCACGGCATCCGGGCATCCAAGCCGCTTCGATTTCCACTTCGATCCATGGCCGTCTGCGACCTCCTTCTTCCTCGATCCGATCGCCTTTGCACCTCTCCGCTCGTCACCGTAATCTTCCAACCGCGTTATCAATCCCCTCCGTGCGGGAAGTGAAATTCATTCGTTGAAAAATTAAAACGAAGTGAGACCGAGTCGGTCTCGTTCGCAAAAGTGCCGTGCTCAATGCACTATGCGTTGGCGACCATTGTGCCGAGGCCATATCTTCTCCATATATCCAGAATAACCTGTGTGAAGTTAGCCCCCAATGTCGAAAAATCAAAAATTTTCTTTTTGCAAACGTTTGCCCATTGTTTGCTCACGAATGCCCCGTTGGAATTTTTGTTTGCCCCCCTCTCGTTTAAAAGTTATAAGTAATTCGATTTTTTGGGAGGGGGGGGCAACTTCACACTGGCCCCCCAATGTTAAAAATCAAAAATTTTCTTTTTGCAAACGTTTGCCTATGAGTGCCCGTTGGAATTTTTGCATGCTCCCCTCTAGTTCAAAAGTTATAAGCAATTCAATTTTGGGAGGGCCAACTTCATACTGGCCCCCCAATGTTAAAAATCAAAATTTTTCTTTTTGTAAACGTTTGCCCATCGTTTGTCCATGAATGCCCCGTCGGAATTTTTGTTTGCCCCCCTCTAGTTCAAAAGTTATAAGCAATTCAATTTTGGCGGGGGGCAACTTTACATTGGCTCCCCCAATATCCAAATATCCGAATATTTCAGATCGGAGTACGAGAATCCGTTTAGGATTTGAGAAACTTTATAAATATTTAGAAGCTCAATTCGCGAATTACTAAATTTGAAAATCTTATAAAGTATTAACGCTTCGAACTTTGACAAATGATAAATTTTGGAGGCTTGATAAATTTAGCTGTAAAAGATATCCAAACGTTTTAAAGATATCCAAAACCTGGTTTAGTAACCTGGGGTTTTATTAGAAGTTTTAAGAAGTGTTTTAAAGAGCTTAAATGCGTGAAAAATATTTTTAAAGACGTGTAAAAAATGTCAATATTGATTCACTGCTTCCTTCCTCGTCCACTTCCTCGTGAGAAATTCTCGTAGCTGCCTCGCGTCTCGTCGTAGCGCACGTGCGCATCCGCATGTCACCCTCGCAACGTTAATTCGGCGGTTAAAGATTTCACCGCCGTGGCGGAGTACGTGCGGGCGGTTTCATTATGGCCTTCCGGTACAACGAGCCACTTCAAAACGGCCTACTTGCTCGTTCACGACGGGACTCAGGTACCCGTACTTGCTCATTGAATTATTGCGCTCCCGTGGTTGCGCACACAGTTAGCGCACGGGATCAGTTTAGTTTGCAGCAAGCGAGTGTAACCATCGGGCAAAAGCTACGCAGCGGTAACGTGCTTTAACATCGTCGGGAGGGGTAGAAAGGGAATGGGAATTAAGAATGAGGTACACGGAAAGAACGGTTTTGCTGAAGTATCTAAAAATTTGGCCAGATACAGATCTGAAAATAACTTTGTTAGTTCATCAAAAGTAACTAAATAGGACGATTAAGCGTAATGATAATGCTGCAAAAAGTTTTGATATTCTAGCAACTATTTTGAACGTCCTACATAATTATTATGATGGCCCAACAAAATTATTTTCAGATCTGTATCTGGCCAAATTTTTAGATACTTCAGCAAAACCATTCTTTCCGCACTGAAAGAAAGGCTTGGTTATAAAAATCCAGGTTTGCTTAATGTTACCAAGCACCTTGGTGGAATAGTTTTAACTAAACGTATAATAAGTATTATATAATTTAGTTGACCCAACTAAACAAAAGTTGCTCTTTTATAATTATTACAAATGTTTATAATTATTACAAAATGTTTTGTTATTATTATTATAATCGGTAATAATAATCAAATACTTTAAAAAAAAGTATTACTAAATGCATCTCACAAGTTTACCAAGAATTTTTTTTTCAGTGCGTGTAGGAATCGAATTGCGAGGTCGCGATCGCATGTCGGAAAAAGTTTTTATTGGAAAGAGGGAAAGTTACCTTCACCGCGTAAAATGTGCCGCGGAAAATAATTTTCTTAAAGCTGATGCACCGATTCACAAACGTAATGACAGAAGTCGGAGCGCGAGAGGAATCTTATTACTAGAGGTACCTAACGCTTGAACTGGAAATCCGAAACGAGAAAAATGCAATCCTGACAGATGTAACCGAAGAACCGATGATTTTTGCATATCTAAAAGAATCCGAGATATCGGGGCGGGAGGAAATGTGAACGGTCACGTTTCTCGAACCTACACTGAAAAAAGAATTCTTGGTAAACTTGTGAGATGCATTTAGTATACTTTCTTTTGAAGTATTTGATTATTATTACCGATTATAATAATAATAACAAAACATTTTGTAATAATTATAAACATTTGTAATTTGCTCTTTTACAATTATTACAAAATGTTTTGTTATTATTATTATGATCGGTAATAATAATCAAATACTTCAAAAGAAAGTATACTAAATGCATCTCACAAGTTTACCAAAATTTTTTTTAGTGTATGAATTTCCGAGTCCTTCCTCGACAACCCGTCGGAATAATCAATCTTCCCTCGAACATAATCGCTCGCATTCGTGAAATATTCCGTCGTAGCGATCGCGAAGTCTATGTCGCGGCTATCAGAGCGGCTGTAGCCGGTGGCGTTATCGATTCGTTACGCCCGACATCGCGTTTCGTTAAGTGTTTCATACCGGTGACGCCCCCGGCTTGCCAGCTCGTCAAATTGTCAATTGACTGCTGCGAAAGTGGGTCGCGCAGCTGTCGGATTTCCCAGCCGCAAAATTCACCAAGAAAGTCGGCGATTTCGCGGTTCCGTGAATAATAACGAATCGACGGGAGGACACGAGCGTACGCGGAATCGGCGCGGCCTGCACCGGGTCACTCACCGCGTATAAATTCACCGGGACTCGCAGTCTCAGCACGACCGCGCGGAAAATTCGCTGAACGGACGTGTACTCGCCCGGTAATCCTCCTCCGTGCAATTTCATATCCTCCATCTGAGATCGAGTAACGCACGCGTGATAACGTGAAATTATTCCGCACGACGGAACGGCCCTTTTGAATCGCGGGATTATTTCCCTAATCTCTCCGCGCGCGCGCGCGAGAGAGAGAGGCGTGTATATAATTTTCTACAAGAGAAAATTGCGAATGTTTGCGCCTCGTGCGCTGTAATAAAGGTGGCAAATAGACGCATTGTAACATTGAACGCGAGACGCGAAAATAATGATACAATAAAACAGGAACTAGTTTTATTCGCTACGTCCGCTATTCGAGATTGTAAAATGCACGCGTAATTATTCAAAGTTTCTTTACGAGCACGCGGTTTTTGTAAATCGCGGAATTACTTTTTCTAATCTCCGCGAGAGGATAATTATCTGTGCACTGAAAAAAAATTCTTGGTAAACTAGTGAGATACATTTAGTATTGCTTCCTCATAGAGGAAGCTTTGTTTTCGTG
>NJRP01000005.1:1026008-1049034 GCA_003063835.1 Aphaenogaster floridana
AAAAAAGAAGAAATAAAGAAAAACTTCCTGATGAGGAAGCACTGTGCAAATTCTTAATTTTACTTTTTTTTTAAGTATTTAATAATTATTACCGTTTATAATAATAATAACAAAACATTTGTAATAATTGTAAACATTTGTAATAATTATAAAAGAGCAAGTTTTGTTTAGTTGAGCCAACTAAATTATGTAATACTTATTATACGTTTAGTTGAAACTATTTCACCGAGGTGCTTGGTAACATTAACCAAGCCTGGATTTTTATAATCAAGCCTTTCTTTCAGTGTAATAAAATCGCGAAAATTTATTCTTCTCTCGCGAGTGAAATATGATACCGTCGAACTAAGAGCAATAAATGCGGCGTCAATGCGGCGTACGTAATAGATCACATATTTCGTCAATGCGATAAAGGGAAATTAATGCGCCCATAAAATGCATCCTGTGCGCGAGCGTGAGCGTAATAAAAAATCCGGGCAATACATCTCAGCGCGCGGCGCGAGAGATTTTCGCGAATGAAGCGGCGATCGTCGAAATGGACCACAAAGCGTTTATTGACGAGAGAGAAAGTAATGGAAAATTGATCGGGCTTGATGACAGTCAGGTGTGAACATAAACGATTCCCGGCCCGTCGCACCGGTTATTATTTGATTCGTACTCGCGGATTAAAATGCGCGTGCCGTCGCGTACGATTAAGGATGTTCAGGCGGTACAGGTACTTTTTCCCTGCTAAAAGTTAAGTTGCTTATGTACAATCAGTTTCAAGAGTTAAATCATTTTTCGCATTTTTGGCAACATTGCATGACATTCGATAGTGTACGTGTCACTCATAGTCTTCTTATCTGTATTTGAGCGTATGTAAGCGAGTCGAGATAATAAACATAAACGTAAACATAAATATAAACATAAACATTAAACATAAACAATATTAAATAAAAAGACCGAGTCTCCTAATTAAGCTAAAAATTGTTATAGACAATTATGTAGTCTTAATCGTTCTGCTTGCAAAATCTCATATTTTTTTCATCATTTTTCACTGAGATATAATAATTTTTCCCCCATTTTCCATAAGACTACGTGTAATTTTATTATTTAATTTTCTCAGTAACAAGCTTCTTAAACAGCCTCAGACTTTGATAGAATTTTTTTATGATGAAATCTACTGAATCCAATTGGTTTTTAGCTAGTTTTCATCATTTTAATCGTAATGCCTGAACATCCTTAAGTGCCGCGTATTTTTTTCAGGCGTCATTTTAGCTCGTCGCCGTTTCCGTTCGTACTTGCACGTCCGACATGCGAGATTGTACCCCGAAATTTATGATTACGTTGCAACTGATGCCTGCGACGTGGCGCAAAAATTCAAATAATCGACGCCGGTGGAGGTTTTATCATGTTACGCTAACTTTTTAGATAACCGTTACAGCGCGCAAACACGTAACAAAAAATCTGTTGACACAAAGTGAACAAAAATCGTGTTATATCGCGAGAACGAAGAAAATATTGATTTCACGTGCGGCGGAGAATGTTTTGCGTTTTTTTTCCTTCCCCTCAACCCCCACCCCCTCCCCCTCCGAAAAAAATGGCAAAATATTTGTCCGAAATTTTAGAACGGTATTTTGACGCGGTCAACAAGGGCCATCGATTCTACTTTCGACGTGACCGTCTCCCGATGAGAGATCGGCGAAAAAAAAATAACCGTGAAAATCGTCGCGTGCTCGATATACAACGCGCGCTGCCGCGCCGGTACACAGGCGATCCTTTAACGTATTATTGTTTAATCCGACCGCGCTCGAAATCGAATTACACGCGGCCGAATGTAACGCGCGCGTGCCTATGTCCCGCGCCGTTTCACAACGGGAGCCGGGAGGACCAAAAGCCGAACGGCACCGGGCGAGATCGATACGGAGAAGCGAAAATCGACATTTGCGAATTGTCCGCTAATTGACCGCTCATTGGCATAGAAAATAACGTTCCGAATGGAAATGAGGGCGCGTGAAAACGGGAGGCGGGGGAGGTGAAAATTTTATTCGACGAAAATTGTTCTGCCGGAAATCGCGAGTCGCAGAGGTCGACCAAAAATCTCGTCGAAAGACGGTAGTTTTTTTTTTTTATCGAGGCTAGGTCTACAATAGGGTGTAGTAAGCTTTAAGCCCTAAGAAATTGACAAATCATAGTACACGGAAAAAAAAATTTGTTAACTTGACTAAATCTTTATTTAAGTTAAACATTTATTTATATTTAACTTAAACATATAATATATTATATAATATATTATATTTAACTTAAACATATAATATATTATATGTTTAAGTTAAGTATTTATTTATTTAACTTAAACATATAATATATTATATGTTTTTATTTATTTAGTATATTATAAGTATTTATTCATTTAACTTAAACATATAATATATTATATGTTTAAGTTAAATAAATAAATACTTGAACTAAATAAATTTTATTTAGTTGAAAGATTTAGTCAAGTTAACAAATTTTTTTCTTCCGTGTAGAATTTGAGGAGAATAATCGACTGTGAGTGGTCAATTTCTTAGAGCTTAAAGCTTACGACACCCATTGTAGACCTAAGGGCCATGACACATAAAAATAAAAACGTACGCAGTAAGACTTAAACTTAAGCGTGTCGACCAATCGCAATCGAGACTTAAGAACGCCATCTTAAAACTCAAAACTTACGATTGGTCGATTCGCTTAAGTTTAAGTTTTATTGCGTACGTTTTTTTTTTTGGTGTGCCATGGCCCTAAGAAATCCGATGGATCCCCGAATCGTCGGCCGTCTCGGATACTTTAATACTCCGCGACCTCGCTCGGTCCTGCGCTACTACCTCTATGGATTTAAACACCGTGTGGGAAAATCACCGAGTAGCGACGCATCCGAGAACCTTCTCGCATTTCAAATGGGATAACGCCGCGTCGCCGTGGCGCGTAATTCCCTTGAAAAGTTAAACCCGGGACATATCCTGTGTGTGCATATTATATGCAGTGTACGGTGCATCTGACACGCGAGATGCGCCACCGCCGAGAACGTGTCTGCTACGCGCGGCTATGACAATCGCGGGCGCGGCCGGTCGACCGGTTGACATTTTCGCGTTTTCCGGATCCTCGTGTCGTAATTAATTATCGGTTCGTCGCGACCAAAATAGACAGCCGCTCACCCGGGCGGAATTTCGCCGTGCGGCGCGACGTGACGGCCCGGCGCGAATTCTGTCTTCGGCAGAAATTAGAAATCGACGTGTAATTCCGCGCCGTCGACGTCAGCCGGCCCGTCGAAGCCGTTCCCCGAAACGCGTTTTAAACATCGCGCACATCCGTCGACCGGCGATATCAATAATCGTAAAACATCCGACTGGGAGAAAGCATTCAAGTAAGATTTAGAAACGGGAATTTTTTCGGAACCGCGATTACTTTTCACTTTCGTCTCTCTCTTCGTTCCGTGCTGAAGTAAAGAAATACATTACCACTCATTTCATTTAACGAATTATAATAATAATAATAATAACAACTTTATTGAGAGATGCAGTGACAATAGCAGTATAAAGGAAATGAAAGAACATAGATTGTGTGCCGCATCGCAAAATGCGAGGTATCAGCAATAATGCTGTTTAGAAACCTAAACCTAGAACTAAGCCTAAAATAAAATAACAAACACACAAAAATAAAACAATAAATCTATTAAAGTAATAAAGCAATAAGGCAATAATAAAGTGCGAGCTCGCACGCGCAGAAACTGAGCCTAAAATAAAATAGCAAACACACAAAAATAAAATAATATTATAAATCTATTAAAGTAATAAAGCAATAAAGAGCAATGTGTTGCTTTGCGTTTGATGTTAAACTATTATACGGTCTTACAATTTGTCACAACTCGCTAGAATTTGTTGAATTTGTTAATTTCCACGTATACAAATTAATCATACAATTAATATACAAATATACAATTAATATACAAATAATTAATATACAAATTATATCACTCAGGTCAGGAATCAAATCAGCATTTAAGCTGTAACCTAGCCTTTTGTCTGTAATTTAATATTTGATTTATATTTTACACGTATATATATATATTACACCTTGTATGCCTCGTTTTTATTATTACTTGCATTCAATAAAGTTATTGTTATTATTATTATTACTATTATTACTTGAAGCTTCTCGAGCGATCGCGTGCGCGATCGCCTGTTTCTTCGGCGGTGAAACAAGACCGTCGTTTGCCCTCTGATACTCGATATATAAACCGCATCTGTATTTTACTATCACTGCAGCAGACTGCGCAACCTGCGCGCAATATGATTTTATGAGAGCCGTAAAACATCTGAAGATATGCCTTACGATTGGTACTCAAACATCTGCAGAGATCGCACCTTTACAGTATACTATCATCGATACTGCTCCCCCTATACTCATATTTCGCATTCCACAGGTTACGCGATTGCGTCCGTCTCTTCTCGTGCTAGAACCAATTTAATCGATTGCGGTTACTTAAAGTTCCTAAAAACGCGCCCGCACATTTTTTTTCCTCCCTTTTTTTTCACGCCGCGCGCTTTTGTCGAGCCGGCGCGGCGCGGCGGCCGAATACGCAGGAATCTCTCGCGCAGACTGTGGAAATATGCGTACATGGTGTATCGTACTGGCGTAATTAAGCCCGGACAATCGCTAATTAGCGACGGGTTTATCGTGTCTGCGTTCCGGCCGAATCGTATGACATAATCGTTGCCGAGTAATACGGTAACGACAATGTCTGACGACCTAGTCGCGCGCGTTTACCCGAAATTACGCCGGTACTTGCGGCTGTGTAACTGAGAGAAATTGTGTGGTAAATATTTGCACGTCACATATGCGGGAAACGTGCAGTACGCGTTGCGAGTTAATTGGCTACCGGTCCGTTCAATAATAATAAGTTAACATCGCCGCAGTGGTAATAATAAAACTCATCTGTTCGAAGCGACGTGTTAGGTGTCCTAGTTTTCGACGGTTACACTGCAAATCCAAGCATGTTATTTTAGCTGAAGCTCTTCTTACACATTTGTTGCCGTTTTAAATCAAGTTATTTAACACGATTGAATGTATTAATTTTTAATATCAATACGCTTAAACGTATTAAATGACGTAATCTAAAACGGCAAAAAAGATGTCAAAAGAGCTTCAGTCAAATGTGTAATTTTTAGATGCTTACGCGTACAGAAATAATACGCTTGGATTTGCAGTGTAGTAACATCACATTACGTTGCGATTATTGAAGAAACTTGGAGTAAATTAGCAGTCTGACAAGTTTAAATTCTTCCACTTCGAAATTTCGTATTGATTGTCGTTTTTCGAGCGTTTTAACCGAACCGGATTAGCTCTGCACATTTAAACGCGCCTGTAGCCGAAAGTTTCTCTCGATTATAAAGCCTTTGGTACTTTTGTATATAGAACGACTTACATATCCTTCTAACTTGCAGGATGATCGCGAAAGGTTACATAATTTCATTAAAGCATTAACATCGGCCGCTTTTGATGCGGCATTATTGGATATTAAAGCGTCAGAGCGCGGAATTTGTACCTTTTTCGAGTTGGCTTAATGCATTATGCGACATTCGTGTCATCCTGCAGCATAAGTTCTTCCAGCACCCGGTAGCACACGTTGGACCCATCGATCAACAGAAAGACACGATAAGACTCTATCCACCCTCGCCCCCCTCTCGCTCCAGCTCTCTTCACAATCAGCCCAACCTCTCGGCAGGAAATTACATGCTTACAGTGTCTCTTACAGCGAACGACCTAATTACAAGTTTACCTTTTTTCTGTTTTCTGTTCGCTTCTTATGTTATGGACCGACCCTGGTTTCCGGTTTCTCTGTGCAGTCCTTCAAGGTAATTCGCCACCGCCTTTTTTCTCTAGACTCTCTATTTCCGCCTTTATCTCTCTCTCTCTCTCTCTCTCTCTCTACCGCTCTGAAACATTCATTCGGATCGCCGTCACATCATTGTGTCACCATAATCGTACAGAATGTCTTTTAAAAAATCCGCAGATTCAGTTTGTAATAAATCCTCGTGTATCTATTTACGTCAGGGATCTCTTCGAGCAAAAGTCTCACATGAAAAGAATACACACTGGCATTTTTTCAGAACGTTCCGTATGTTAATTGAAATGCGAATGACGTGATCGTGGAGAAAGGTGAAATTGAAAAAGACGAATGATATATTTCAAGTCTTTTTATATTCGTTACTTTATGGTGATACATACATACACACATACATCATCCACACGCTCACATACAGCTCATTCGTTCTACATTCTCGATCTCTTCCGTTTTTCGCAATACATTCTATTTTTACTTTCTACTTTTCTTCCATCATCCTTTTTGTCGTCTGTCTCTTTCGATATTTCTCTATCTATCCTTTTCTCTCTCTCTCTCTCTGTCTCCATGTCTTTTCAATAGTTTCGTTTTTTCATGTGCCTCTTTTCGCGTGCGCCGCCATCATATCTTCTCGCTCATCGTCGTTATCTTCACTGCGTGCCGATGTCTGATCTTATTTGCGCGAAACGTTTTCGGGATCGATGTAACGAAGGAGGTATTGACTCGCACTGGACGGAGAACGTTGCTCCCGTCTTTCTCGGGATGCTGCTATCTCGACTCGCCATACGAAAAGCCACGCTCATCCCTCGGAGAGGGGGATAACGCCGAACTTTTTGCCTCGCGCGTATCTCGCGGAAAAAGGACGAGTACCTTCACGTTCCATCGATCCGCGTTTCGCGAGCGACGTCGCCCATGAATGCGGACACCGGCGCGCATTACACGACATCGCCAAGCTATGCAAACTGCGAACCACCGCCACCGTGAGAGCTTAATGCGCGCCTTTTCCGCGTCCGTCGTGCACCGTACGCGCAAGTAGAGCAGCACGAGCGTGTAGAAAGAACGAGGGAGGCGAGCGCGTGCATGTGTACGCGCGTGTGCGTATCGTCAAAGGGCGAGAACGCGAACGCAGAACGTGAAAGGAAGAAACGAGAGGGAGGGGAAAAAAAAAGAGAGAAGAGAAGAGACGCACCACGCGCGCGTACCCATGTACACGCGCGCACTCGCGCGCACTCGCGAGCACTCGCAAGCGTAGAGCGGCCGCTGACTTTGCATTTTGTAGTCGGTGTTTTTTATGCGTCCTATTGCCTCTCTTTTTCAGCACCCTTTCTACCTCCCGCCCCCCCCCGCCCTCGGCCCACATACACCTCGCCTGCCGCCCCCTCACGCTTGACGTGCACCGGTAAAAAAAAACCGTGTATTTTTTGCCCTCCTTTTTTTTGCACGACACCGCTATATGCCGCCCGGCGCGATTTTTGAGGCCCTTTTCCCCGGGACTGTTTACCCGCCGCTATTTACGATGCAAATCAAAGCGGGGCCCCTTCCCTCTCACATTTTTTTTTATGGCGCAACCCCGCGCCATCCGATGAACGATTCAGAAAATCGGGTCGTTGAACCCTCGTCTCCCGTGCGTTCTAACGAGGCTCTCAGCAGCCTCTCCGGGAGAATTTACTCGGAGAATATAGATCTTTAGCAGAAATGAGATGTTTAGCAGAAACGTTGAAATATTTGGCAGATTATTTAGACATCTGTGTGTATGAATATTCAGTTATTAAATTTTTTAAAGGTTTGCGATCGTTTGAAATCTCCGGAAACAAAGATTTGATTAGAATCAAAATGTTTGAAATAATTTTTCAGAATTCTTTTCTTTTAGTGCATCAATCTGACAAGCAAATCAAATCGTAAGATAATAAAAGGGCAAAAGACTTTGATCACTTTGCCATAATCAGCCCCAAAAATTTATTACAGATATAATATCAGTTTATAGATAATTGAGTATAGATGTTTTATTAGCAGTGGTTTTTTCTGCAGGTTTGTCTCTTTCGGAAGTAAGACTTCTCTCAATTTTGTTGATGAGCCAAGAATCGAATTTGGCCGAGTTCGCAATGCGGCAAGTTGAAATTACGCGCGAACAATGTTCAATCGTGACCTTTTTACGTGCAGCTTGGTGGACTAATAGCTTGGGTTAATGCGCGGGTCACTCGTGTACGAGTTTTAGAACGTGAGTAAAATGCAGGAGTGATGCAAGAACGAGCTCGAGAATGACGGCGCAGCGCGGTTTTGATGGACGTTTCTCTTATCATTTATTGTAAAAGATTGCTCTAGCTCTCCGAGAATCACGAAAATCAAGAAACACCAAAACCCGATCTAAAAATAATATCGATTTTCGAGACATTATTAAGATTTGATGACTTAATTATATGGAAAAAAAGAATGTTTCTGGTTGGCATAAACATTTTTTTTCGTGTAGAGATAAAAAATGACATTAAATTTTAATCTCTTTGGATAATTGTAATTGGGTTGATAGAAATTTAATCCCGCAGCTTAATTATTAACGTATTCTTAATATTATTTGTTTAATTATTAACGTATCTGATAAAAAATTGCAAGTGAGCAAATGTGAGCAAAATTCGACAAAATTTTCATCATGGAGATATTGATCGCACGTTCGTCAATTTATAATCAGAAAAAACGCGCTACTTATATGACATCCCGTATAGAGAGTGAGTATTATGGACGTTTTTAATAATCTAATATTTTTGTTAATAATACAAAGCACGAACGTCGGATAACGCTCGAGATTATAATGAAACTGTAAATAGTTTATCTCTCGCAGAAGAATTTTTTTATGCGATGCGTACAATTACTGATAAAAGCTGACATTATGGGCATCGCGTATTATCGATCGCGATGCTCCCACGGACGATCACCCCGAAACGTACCAGGCCAGCCCTTAACCGATCCTCGACCAAAGATCCAAAAGGGAGAGAATCGCGCCTCGCACTCGATCGCACTCTCGCACCCTGCGAGCCTCGCAGAAAGAACGTCCGATACAGCCTCGTCGTAGAAACGCATGCCTGATAGACTGTTATGTGTACGCGTTAACGAGGACATAGTCTGAATGCATAGATAGACGTACACACACACGAACACACACGCGTACGCACACACGTGCGTACGTACACGACAAGTGGAACGTGCATGTCAGTAATTCTCGTCGCGTCGATAGAGTCCCAGTCGTCCATTGGATATATAGTCGCGGAAAGAAGAAAAAAAGAGTCGAGTGGACGTCACGGGGGTGAAATTGTTGATTCTGAGGTTTTGCTCTTGTGGGATTTTGCTCCGAACGCGCCGCCGAACAGATCCGCAGAATCCAAGATTCTCGGATCGCTCAGGGGGTTGCGGGCTACCCCCGGCATTCGCGTTCCCGTGTTTCGAGATTTCTAAAGTTTCCCTCCGCGCGTTTCGGAGCTGAGTGATTGTCTGCCACCCGAAACAGGGATCCTTCTGGATTCATTACTCAGCGCGGTCGTTCGCCATTTACAATCCTAAGGAAAGGAAGCCCAAGTTCCGACGCGCCGCGCGGGAAAGAAAACGGGAAGTCTCGGGGAAATGAAATATGCCGCGACGAAAAAAAAAAAAACGTCCGCGGAAAGCTCTCCCTTTCTATCTGTTTCTCTCTTTCGCGTGAGTTCGCCGCGGAAAGGCGCGGCGAAGACGAGACTCTCGTCTCTCGCTCGCTCGCCAAACAAGCGTCGTAAATTTTCAGCGTCCCGCCTCGAGAGAATCGTACCTCATCGAGAGAGGGAATGCAAGCGCGCTGCCTTCTTGCAGCCGCGTGTCGACAGTGGCTTTATCTCGGAAGAAAGGCGTCCGGTCGAAGAAAGTTCGCGAGGAGTTCCGGGGCGTTTCTCTCTCTCTCTCTCTCTCTCTCTCCTTGCTTCACCGTGACGGAAACGCGGTGATATCTGCCCGGACTTTTTAAATATCGCGGATAACAGTTCGCGGGATTATTCGCGCTTCGATCACGCGACCAAAACGCGAGAAAGTTACGCAGCTTGTATTAAAATCGGACGGCTGGATATTTTATTTTTAATCGTTGCTCCGATCCGATGATCGAGAGAGGGAAGAGCTCGAGATTGTCAGCAGCGATTTCAGCCTCCAAAATTGGAATTTATACGAACGGTAGCGCAATTAAATCGGGAAATGCTTGTTAAACAGAATAACGCGTCGCGTTTTGGTGACATAAACGCTCGACAATCGGCCCTGTCATTAATAACTTTATTCGCGATCAATCACACGGCCAATCTAGAGCTCGCGGTCGTTTTTATCGTAAATGCGTGTTTCCCCGTGTCGCCCGGAACAATGTACACCGACACTAATGACGCGTTAATAATCTGGAAAACGCAAGCGCTGACATAAACGTATCCGCGGGCTTTAAAAGGCTATTTTTATCATAGGGAAAGCCGACAAGGCGTGACACATTAGTCACTTCCGATATTAAAACGCCGCATAAATCGCTGAATCCTCGTTTTATCAAACGCCGAGCTATTATCCTTCATTATCTAGCAGCCTTTCGGTAGCTGCTTTAAATATCATTCGCGCATCACAGACCTGAATGTGAGATATCGATAGCAAAATTTATACTCGACTCTAGAATATAGCGGAAATACCATCTCGGAGTCGTATCGTTATCTCTCGAGACAGTAAACGGGTTTATACGAGTTGCGTGACTTTTGATCGTACTACCCTTCGATCTCAGAGACGCACCTTTACGATGGGCCCCAGTCAGAATAGAAATTACCTCAAACTTGCGATAAAACGATCGAAAATTCCGGGGAGAATCGCGACGCGCGCGCAGGACGACGGAACGTCGTAAAACGCATCGCGAAGCCGTCGCCCGGGGACGGACACGACGTCGCGTGATGCAACTCGCGAACATAGCTGGGACTATCAGGCCATAATACAGTCATTTGGCTGACTAGTAAAGAGTTACGTAACCGACGAAGAGCCACGTGTTCGTGGGTGGCTTTTACGAGACCCTTAAAAGCGAACTTAAACGCTCGTCCGGCGCCTCTCCTGGCGACTCTGAATGCGCTGCGTAAATTTTCAGTCCGACGTTACGATGTTACGATGTTACGATGTTACGACGTTACGACGTTACGACGTTACTCCGACCGACGGTTTGACAAGAGACGTCGTGAACTGAGCGGGCGGACGATTGGATCCCCGTAAATCGATGTAACCGCCAAACCGGCGCTGACCCCCGAGCGTGTCTAATAATGTACGAAGGCTACCGTGATATATCGAGTACGGATTTCTAACGCGAGATCGAGTGGGATTTAAGGGGGATCTCCTCCGTCCGGCGTTGCGGCGACGATAAAGGATTTACGAGTGGAATTTCGTTCCCCGCGGTTGTAATGGCTTTCCTGATGAAGATTGAATTCGGCCTTGCCGGCGGCGCTTTTCGGACCTCCGAGCGTCGAGCTCTCCCTTTCTCTCTCTTACGATCGATAAGATCGCGAGATTATCGTTTATAGACGCCTCTTATTTATTTGCATGGATAAACGTGAGTGAATTTTTTGTACCGGTATACCGAAGTTAAATGGACGTTAAAGAGGAACGACGGGAATGCGACTGACTCAGAAGCGAGACGAGATGTATATAGTCGCACTCTCATATTCTGACTGATGACTTGGAAACAGCGCTCTCGTACGAATTACTAGAGTGCCACCTGGGGAATGCACCGTCCTTGTCTTCCAAGGAAGATTAATATAGCGAGCACGCGAACGCACTCGAGAGCCGATCGCATGCACATGATTATTACTACGCATAGTCATTACACGACTGTATATTACTGTATGAAGCTCTCCACGTGACGCGTATTCGCGACTAGTCGTGCAATATTCGTTTCGCTGAAAGAGACTGTCATTCTTCAAGCTGCGCTTTGTAAATATAGCCACGACTTTCAGAGTCACAGCGAGATATCGATGCATCCCCGCTAGCTGATCGCATCTCAGCCTCCTTCATCGTCGAGAGCGCGTCTCGCGCGACGCTCTCGCCGCCTAAGAAGTTAGTGCTTCGGATGCGCCGTAAAAAAATTTCATTTTCAAAGTGTATTATCCGACATTACGCGTGCATCCCTCGTGTGATGCTAAGAGCAGTTTCACAGTTTACGGGCGGCTACGACGCGCGCTTTACGACGGAACGCGCGGCCCGGGTGGATATCTTCCTTGTAAAGGGATCAGTGTTTAGCGACAGTACGCACTGCACGTTGCACTGCTGTTTTGTTAGTCCTGTGCTGATTGTTTAGTCCTATGAATGCCGCATGCCCTCGAGGACGAGAGAGCACCGATATACCGCGACGTATACACACGTCGAGTCGAGTTTTGCATCGTCTTCCAAAGTATCGAAGGATTTATTACCATGAGAACGCGAAAATTCAAGAAGTTACGAATCCGGATAGTCGAGCGAGTGGATAGCCGAGTTTAATCCAAGCGTTTGGCACGAGATTTCCAAAAATGCAGATTCCTAGGCGATCTAAGGCTCCCGCCGAAGATCCGAGGACGCGAGAGTCTCCAAGGAGTTTAAAGGAGCTCAGAGATCCGCGGAGATACAAAGCTTCGAGGGGGGGGGGAGGAAAAAAGGCGGAGGATCCTTCACCGTTATTTATAGACAGATTACTTCGCCTCGCTTACTTCGTCGCATGCGATACTGAAGATTTATAAGCGAAGCGGGGCGAAACTTCCCTCGACGTGTGTGCGCGCGCGTGTGAAGGTATAACTTGGGGAAAGCCGCGTTTCCCATGATTCTCACAGATCATGATACGGCCCTCGCGACATTCACATAACGGCATAGCCACGATCTCACGTGACATATTTTATCAGTGCATTCGATCATAAACGCTGTTATTCGATCATAAACCATTCATCCCCCCCCCTTTTTGAATCATCTCATCACGCCTAATCTATCCGCTGTGTCAGTTGTTACAGGATGCCCCGCGAGAGACGCGTACATCGACCGCGGGGAGTTATTATATCCCTCGAGCAACTTTCAGTCCATTTTTCTTTGGCGAACGCATAATCTCGGACTTAATTCCCGAGCTCTTCCCGAGAAAATGAAAATTAAAGAGCGCTCGCGGTAAGCGCTCTTGAATTAAATTCTTGCTAAAGAAAAGTCGACGCTAAATTCCTTGAGCAAACAACTCCCGCCGCTCGTATACGTCTCCCTTAGGGCAACCGCAATTACAATTAATGCATAGTCTAACTAGGGAATTAAATACAGATATCGTGCTCGGGATTTTCGGGGAACCCGGTGCACCAGCGGGACGTTCGGACTCTGCGGTCCTCAGATCCGCGAGTCATCGGATCCGCCTGATAATCCCGCACGATCGACTGGTTTGCGAAAATATTTATCGGATAGTTGCAGCTCTCCCCCCTGTCCCTTTCGTGCATTGGGCTGAAAGAGACATCGCGATGGAAATTCTCGGGGGGGGGGGGGCAGGCTCCATAGATCACAATTAGCCCCCGCGAGCCGCGGGCGAAATGAAATTTTCCGCGACGCGAAATGCAAAGCTCGCGGCGTCGCCGTCTTGCCATTACTCACGATGATATCGTGGCGGTGTAGCGATACCGTCGTTTTCATGCGAAATGACGTTTATCGTAATTGCCCGTCCGGGCGCATTGAGCGCACTAAATTTCCGCGGCGCGCGTCCCTCTATTAATTACCTCCTGATAATCTCGACTTGTAATTTACAATACGCCGGAGGACCCTCCATCGAAAAATCGCGCCGTCGCGCTCGCGACGGGGCAATTCGACCGCGGAATGAATCGCCCGATTAATCGCAGTTGCAAATGACTGATCGTTCTGATCAGTGACTAATTAAACCTGCGCGGCTCGCCGTAGCTAAGCTGAAATAGCTCGCTTTCTACGGTCGTTCGATCAATTTACAAGCGATATTAATTCCCGAATATCGACGATAGCGGTAAAAAAAAAAAAAAAAAAGAGAAATAACGGTAGCGCGATCAATCTTTTCCGCTGACGGGGTGGGAGAACGTGCACCTCAAACGGTTTCACGTCCTCGGGAGAAACGAGCGAAGGACGGGGGATCGATTTCTCTTCCGGAGAGGAGTCACGTGAGGAGCGACTCCAAAATGAAAAGGGAGCCTCGCGCGTGATCCCCCTCTCTGTACTCGTACCGTACTCGAGCGCGATCTTTCTTTTTTTATTCCTTTTTTTTTCTTGATCAATTGTGTACATGTGTTTACTACCTTTATATTGACTCAATGATGTTATTCTGTGGTGCTTTGCATGTCTCTATTGGACTCTGCATGTCGTATAGGGCATCGTAAGTACTTAACTAAAATGAACTCGTCATGAGACCTACGAATACACACGACACTCTTCAGACGCCAATCTCGTCGCCGGAGGACGGGCGGATTCGCGGATCCATCGATCCTCGGACGTATGGATTCTACGGGGGGCTTCTAATCCACGAATGCCCGCCCGGTGTGCTCCTCGGATCAGTAGATTCGCGGATCGTTCGATCCCTGGATGTTCGGACTGCCCCAAGCCAGAAGATCCCCGAAATTTCGAATCCTCGGATTTCAGGAACGCTTCAGGTCTTCCAATCCTTGGATTCGGACGATCGGGATCGAGAATCCTTGGGTTCTGACCATTCAGGAATAACCTGTGGATCGTTTGATCTTTGAATACTTAGATCCTCATACACAAGTAGTAGAATCTATGATCGAATCTACGGCATTTATATGAAAATGCGATCGAGGAATCTCGTTCCGCTGATCCGTTCTTTAAAAAAAGAAAAAAACGTGATACAAGTTCAAGAAATTAATTCGACGAAGCTAAGGATAAATGAAAGAGAATAAAATGATAAAGAGCGACGAAGCAGGGCATTGTGTCTAATCAAAGTAGAAGCAAGAATAATTTAAAAGATAATCGGTAAATGTAAATTCTAATATTCTCTGGATCTTAATCCTTAATTTATTGAATCCGCGAAGCCAATGAGCGTCCAAAAGCCTCGAAATAATTAAGGATCCACAAAGAAATCTCAGGATCACCGACAATCTCGGCTACGTGCTACTCGAGACGGTACTGTTCCGAGATGTATTTTTGCTCCAGAACGGAAAGTTCGCCGACACGTATACAACTTCACGGTTCGATGCTCTGAATACAAAAGAACGGAGTCGGCGGGAGGAGAAAAAAATAGAGGAACGAGCATTCGCCGATCGATACGATTTCAAGTTGCGGAAAAGAAATTCTCGTCTGCCACACGGGCGAGCCTTGTCGCGCACTCTCGCCCCCTACATTTTTATTAATTTGTCCCGGCATAGGAAACCTTAGCAGTAGCCATGTATCGTTATTAAACTCGCCTTTCTCTCGTTCGAATAGATAACCCGGCTAACGACCGCCGATCAACTTCTATTACGATTTTGCCTCTTTCCCGTATACCTCTCTATCTCTCATCTGTCGGTTTGTTTCATTTCTCTTTTCTAGTTCTTTGTCAATATTTTTCTCCCTCAACGCCTTCGGATGCCTAGTTAATCCCCCTTTTCGTTACTTCCCGACTTTCCCATCGGCCTCAAGCCCCGAACCTGCAAAAGAGAGATTAACGAGGGACGAGCAAAAAGAACGAAAGGAAGAGTGGAAAGGGAGAAGGGGGTGAAATAAATAAGCAAAGGGGCAGGAGAGACGGGAAAGAGAGAGATTCGTGCCACGAGGGAAATGCCGACGGCGTTTGGCAGACATAGGAAAGGGAAGAAATGACTTCCGCGGATTTTTCCCGCTCGAAAGCCGATGTTGTTCTAACCCGGGGGTGCATAAACTCCATCCTTTTAGTAATATTACCCGACCGGCACGAGAATCGTGTAATTTTGCACTCGCGTACGTGCCGCGAGAGAGGAAATGATCGAAGCCAAGAGAATTTCTCGGAGGCAAACATACATTTTCAAATATTTTCCTTTGACTTTACTTCGCTTCTTGATTTCGGTATAATATAATGAACATTCGCTCTTCCATATCAACAAAGTAGTTGTATGCACTTCTGTTCTTCAGGTGCGGAAAAATCCGCGGGAATTATTTCTCTCTCTCGTCGTCCGCGTAAATCAGGAACGCCCGAAAGTGATTTTCCGGCACGATGATCAGATTTCCTGTATCCTCTCTATTGTTTTCTCGATTTCCCCCCTCGTCCCGCTATTCATTTCACGCCGAAAATCCTCCCCTTTCCTTCTCTTTTCCGGTCATTCCCTCTCATTAAGCTCGTCTATGGACACCGAGAACCACGTCGAAGCTGCGGGCTCGTGAATAGTTAACTGCCGCCTCGTTAATTACCTTTTCGGGTTTTTTTTTCTACCCACGGTGTAATCCGATCCGACAGGAGTTGTACGAGGATACGGAGGTGTCCGTTTTAACTTTTGTGTTACTCTCCCACCAGACCTCTCGAAATTTTTAACATCCAGCAGTTTCTTTACGATATCTCATAAAGCGTGCCTTTCACGAGGAAGACTCGTAAGACCCTTCGTGCTTTCCTCACCGAGATCTTTAAGGAGAAAAATCTATCTCTTAACCATTCCCTGTCGAGTTACATGCCTGAATTTTTCATTTCTTCCAAAATGTCTCGTGTAAGTCACGTATTTCATCAGAAAATGCGCGATCTCCAGTCGAGATTTATCAAAAGACCAATGCATATATTCTGAAACAAGTGCTCGTCGAGTTATGATCCATTTACTACTTATTTCTATATTTCTCCAAAACGTTTCTAAAATTGGCCTTAAATTTACGGTCTTATTCTCTGTTGTGCAAAAGAGGAAAGGCAAATTGACAGATTCCAACAACGTCCCTTATTGAATATAACACTGACATTTTAAAAAAAAAGGAAGATTTTTTTATTGACACGTCGATAAAAATAAGAAAATCTGAAATGTGACATTTCCCATCGAGATATTTTCAACTTCTTATGTGGTATTATCGGGAAATCGTGTGACACGAATTAACATTGAATATCCAATAAGTTTTCTTTGCTTATCCGATAGGATATCAAATCTCAGATCAAAATTTATATTCCGTTATTTTCCATTGAGTCTCGATTCTGTAACCAAATCGGAATTTTTTTTCTATCTTTCTGAGTTACTAAAATTTAATTTCCAAAATTCGATGGTGCCGCATGATCTTTCTTCGTGCAGGAATCGCGATCGGCACTTCGGGCGATTCGGGCGAAGAATTATGTGCGTCACGTAATGTTGCCGCTTCCGTGAACCACTAACGGTCACGTTCCAGTCACGCTTTCTTTTCCCCTACACCTTGTGTCTTTCCCTATAAGTAATTCATTCCGTCTCTTCCTTGCGGCGCGAGTTGCACGGAGTTTAAAGTTCGTTACGTCGATCTAATTGCGACGGCTTCTGTGTCTCGCGTCCCAACCCTCTGAATTTCAAGTATTTTTCATTTTAAGCGGTCCCTCGGGGGAGGGGATCTCTTAGCGCCCTCTCGGCGCAATCGTTGCCTCCCACAAAGGATTTTATTTTTCCAGACTGTGTGGCCTTCGCGCCTTCGTTTTCTGTTAGACACCATTCTTGTCTTTACGTTTCACGAGCGCGTAGAGAGCTCGGTAATTAGTTCCGTAAGCCTTCGTAACAGGGTTTCCAGCCTCGACTCAAATACGACTCACCGCTAATAGCGAACGGTCAAATGTATAAAAATCAATTTTCGTCGGGGATCGTTCTAGAACGCGATGAAAAGTCAGGAGTTTCGTGAACTCCGCGCCGCACGTTGACCCGTTCCCTCGCCGTCCAACTTCTATCCTCTCAAACCGAGTCCTCTCAAAACTTTTCTTATTTTTCTCGCTTTCCAATGTCACTTTGTGGAGAGTAAACGGCGCCCAGAGATTCGGCGCGGTTCATGTAAAATTCCGTTACGCCTTGATCTGCGAGACGGTGACCCTTCCTCTTTGATTAACACGTAATGGAACGTTGATGACTTTGAACGCCGAAATTGGATGCCGTCGAGCTCTCTCATAAGCAATCTCGATGTTGTCTTTACGTTTCTCCCTTTTTTTCTGTTTCTCTCTTTTCTTCTCTTGCTTTTCTCATTTGCGTCCGATTTCTTTTTCCCTCGACACGGCTCCTCGTAGAATCGAGGCGCGGCGAGCAATGCATAACCGATCGACAGAAATCTCTTCTCTTCGTGTAGGAAAAGGAGGACGGACCGGTGTACAAGTTTTACGAGACCATCCGCGATTATGGGGACGAGATCATGAGCTCCATCAGTCGCCTGAATGATGTTACCCTCTTCGCGCCCAGCAACGACGCATTGGACGAGCCGGGCGTGAAGCAGATGCTGCAGGATAAGAACCGCATGAAGGAAATCCTCAAGCTCCACTACGTCAAGGAGCGACTAACCATCGAGAAGATCAGGGACAAGAGCGTCAGCCAAGTAAGTTTGTTTATCTCACTTTGCGTGCGAAATTAAATTACGACGAAATTAACATGAAACCGTTTAATAATTAACTGTATAATTAATAAATCGGGCCTCATCTTCGAAGCACTTATCTCTTAGATAAAATATTGTGCTTGAAATATTAACTTTGCCTATCTCCAGTCATATTCATGAGCTCTTAAATACATATTTATTTATTCAAGTATTAAAATGTAAGATCCATCTCATATCGCAATCTTGCTTAAAAATTTTTTTAACATAGATAATAGACGTCGCTTTATTTTAATATTCTTCTCCGAGTATTCGCGCCAGCAGCTTGATACGTGCATCGATATAATCACATGCGTGGAGGTATATTATCACATTGATTAACTCAGCCTTTTTGTTTTTCCAAAGAAATCATTTGGCGGGAAGCCGCACCTCGGGGTAATTACAGATTCATACAGCTTTCAGTGTTCTCTCCTTTTTTTCCCCACTTTTTTTTGCGTGAACTGTTCGCAAACTCTCTATCTGCATCCATTCGCACTGTCCGCTTTCATGCGTTTCTCGATGTTGAACGTATTACGAGCGCGAAACGAATGCGAGCTAACATTTCCAACACTAACACGCCGCGCCGGGGCATTCGGCAATCGATAGCGTCAATAAATCTCGCCCCGCCAATAGCTTTAGTAATCGAACGCCAAAGAGATTTCTATTCTTGCCGCGATACACGGTATACGAGGTGGCCGGAAAGTCACGCTGAAATTTAACGGGCGAGACCTGACGTCGCCGCTTGGCAACGCGAATCTTTTT
Source organism: Aphaenogaster floridana (assembly GCA_003063835.1). NCBI lineage: Eukaryota > Metazoa > Arthropoda > Insecta > Hymenoptera > Formicidae > Aphaenogaster > Aphaenogaster floridana. The sequence continues at coordinate 1,045,102 of NJRP01000005.1, forward strand.
ATCTCGCCATTCTCTCAAAAACTCGCATATCTCTCGGTATATCGCGAAAGAACGGGCCACAAGAACGTCGCGCGACTCGTATCGTTCGACGAGAGGCTGACTTTTCCGCCACCCCGTATACCGGGAAACGCACGACCCGAATGAAATTGCGGAGAGGTTCGACAGTCCGCGGAATGGATTTCTGCCGTTTCGTCGACAATAGGATGTAACGATAATTGCGTATTTTTGCGAGGAGCCGAGTTCCCGCCCTCCGGGGCGACAGTGGGGACGAACGAAAGGGAACTCACCTGGCCGGGAGCGATAAGGAAACTCGGCTTCCTCGGATTAAGTGGATTGGAAGATAAAAAAGTTCCGCGGGGGAGGAAGGGAGACGCGCCTGACGTCATAACAACGCGCCAGGGCTGTTCCGCTCTTAAAGTTTGCACGAAGTCGACCGGCACGCCGGTTCGTTTTCGCACTTTTCGAGGCTCATTATCATCCAATCAGCATGGCGGAACTTTTCGTCGGAATAACAAAAAGCTCTCGGCAATTTTCCGGCTCCTGCATTTCCACTATCCCCCTTCCCCCCTCCCCTCTCCTCCTGCATCACCCTCTCGTATTTGCCTTCGCTTATTTTTACAGAGTCGAGAACGTCTTCACCGACGACAAAATTGCGATCGCCGCGAACCTCCTTCATTCTAGGAGCCGTTTATATATTTGACGCGATCGCGGCGCGGACAGTGACGGAATTGCTTCGACGTCTTGGATTTTTCGATCGGTTAATCATCAATTAATTTAGTAATAATTCTTTTCGCACCGACGTGCCAGAGATAGAATCGCAAGTGCAACATCGTTATCCGCATTATCAATCATACGCGTCGCGGAGCGTTTTCCGCGCGGCCCGAAAGCGCCTCGTTAGCGCACGCGAGAACTCAATTACATGCGGGAGAACCGGCAAATACCGGTAATCGCGATGCGCCGGGAAAATCAACAGGGAGACGTGCAATCGCTCACGCGCTCTCCGCCGACGCGCGCGATTTGTTATATTAATTTTATCATTATTAGCGACATCGATTGCCGGCGTTCGCGCGAGATGCGTTTACCTGGCGAACGCCAGATAAAGAGACACGAAGGTGGAAAACGTTGTCACGCGCTAATCTACGAGAGAGCGCGAGAGCGTGGGGGACAGTTGGGATAATTCTCGCGCAAAACCGATAAATTCCTTCCTGAAAACGTCCTCGTATGGCTACGGACGAGTTTATTGGCTTTGCAACATTGTTTGCAGATTTGCCCGTTATCTGTACGCACTGCCGAATTTATAGGGTGCCGCCGGTGCGACGCGTCTCGCAAATCCGCGGTGAAAAATCATGCCCGGCTGATTGCGCCTCGCGGGTCCGCGAAAAAAAAAAAGAACGAAACGAGAGCGCGAGGAAATTCGCGGGCGAATCGCATCACGCAAATGTTCGGTCGGAAAACATGCCGACGTGGTATCGCGATGGAAACTCACGCGCGGTATCGCTTTACAATTTTCAAACAAACGAATGTAGCATCGGGATCGGATATAATAATCCGCGCCGCTAATATTCATACGCGATGCTACAAAAGAGCAAGGCCAAAGCGGCTTCTAAATCTCCCATCGAAATTTTTCTTTTCCAACAATTGTCTCGAAATTAATCGAATCTCTCCAGCTTTGAGATTAATTTAGCAGTAATTAATATATAACATTATGGGATTCTTTACTGAGAAAGTTGCAACTTAATTAATGCTAAATTAATCTCAAAGCTGGAGATATACGGGTGTCCGCGTATAAGTGGCAACCCTTTTTTACCTCGCGAACTAAAGGAGACGGACCTAACAAATATAATATCAAATTAAATGGTTTTAATTGAATTCTATTGTGGGCATAGTGATTGCTTATAAAAATTATCTATGTTAGAGAACGGAGTAGTATGCATAACTTTTCACGGTAATTTGAATATTTCGATATAATAAAAGTTGTAGCATTTTTTCTAAGAAATACAACGATGTATGATATAACATAGATACTTATCTTACAAATATGAGTTTTGTTAAGTCAAAGTTTCGCGGCCGACTACTACCTTTTCAGTTTCGGCCCTGCGGTGTAGCTAACTTCCGACTCTCGGAATAAAATCATGTTTTTCATGTTTTGTTTGTGTTACGTATTTATTACATTAAAATTTTGTTATAATTTAAGAGTTGATTAAAAATTTAATTTTATTGTAAATAATCATATTAAAATCGTCATTTGTAAATCGTTATTTTATACTTGTTTATTTACTAAATAAATAAATTGTTATTTTATAAGCAGCATGTGCGAGTTATTTATGTTGCATCGTAAAATTCTAAATATTTCATGATTTTATTACGTTTCACTATTTTATTTGATTTTTTCTATCATTATCATTTACATTTTACGCACACTGACAATGAGTATTGTAATCAGATGACAACGTGTCACACGTCAATCATTAATGCGAGAGTCGGAAGTCAGCTACACCGCAGGGCCGAAACTGAAAAGGTAGTAGTCAGCCGCGCGCGAAACTTTGATTAACAAAACTCCTATAATTTATAAGATAAATTATGTTATATCATACATCGTTGTATTCCTTGGAAAAAATGCTACAACTTTTATTATATCGAAATATTCACATTACCGTGAAAAGTTATGCATACTACAGATTACTACTCTGTTATCTAACATAGATAATTTTTATAAGCAATCACTATGCAATAGAGTTCAATTAAAACCATTTAATTTGATATTATATTTGTTAGGTCTATCTCCTTTAGTTCGCGAGGTAAAAAAGTGTGGCCACATCGAAAGAACGATAAGGTTGCCACAACCACAATAATAGTAATATTTGGTTCAGCCACGTGGTTGTCACATTCACATTGTTTTGTGTAGTGCATCTATATATGTTTGTCTCAACATTCACTATGTTTGCTGTACCAAATGCATATAGTTGCCTTCACAACAATGTGAATGTGACAACCACAGGACGTGGCTGTACCAAATATTACTATTATTGTGGTTGTGGCAACCTTATCGTTTTTTCCGTGCACTTATACGCGGACACCCTATATATACATATATAACAAATTCCCTTCTGTAGAACGTTATGCCGTAAAGGTTCCTCGAATTTTCGTTGTACTTTTGCCATTGTTATAAATAAAGAATCAGACCGTAAACCAGAATAATCGATTATTACCTTCTTATTTCACGAAGCGTGCTCCGCGAACGCCTGGAGACAGGGTAGCGTCTAATATCCTGCGGGAAAACTCGTGGAGCGAAAGAAATGTAAAGCAGCATTGCGCCTCCCCCGCGCTTTCCAGCGTTTCCTTTCCGGCGTTGAGTCGGCGGTACGTGTCTCCGCGGTTGTCTGTACGGTATCCGCAGTCGGCTTGCGTTTCCGATATAATATGTATTATTTTCGAGACCCTCGTGTCGCACTCTTCACGGTTAAGTTTCCGGAACTTCCGCATCCAGACGGTCGCGGGGGAATTCGATTTCGATGCGCGAACTTTGCGACGGCCGGGAGGATTCCTTTTCGGAAACGTTTCCCGGCCGGTCGCGCTCGGCGAAGGCAATTTAATTCGTTTCCCCGTTCCCGAGCTTCAAATAACAATGAATATTAATGGGTCGCGTTTTCGCGAAACACGAATCAGCGAGACGAAGTTCGCGAGGGCGTCGTCGCGCGGAACCGGGTTTCGCGGGAAAACGTCCGGAAACTCTCCGAATATTTGACGATCTTCCGAAAAGATAGACGGAATAAAGTAAAGCAAGGTCTTCCGCGTTAAAATCGAAGAGGGGAAACGTTGCGGAAGTTTCCTTCCTAAGCAGTGTCGGTTTTAGCACACGGAAAAAACGATAAGGTTGCCACAACCACAATAATAGTAACATTTGGTACAGCCACGTCCTGTGGTTGTCACATT
>NJRP01000005.1:1062488-1084339 GCA_003063835.1 Aphaenogaster floridana
AAATAAAGTAGATATTTAATTAACTTAAATAACTGATCTCTTTGCAAGTATTTAAATAAATTATTTTTTAAATTTAATGTTTTTTTTTCAGTGTAGCGTGACAGACACGATAAATATTCTTTAATGTATTACTTATGAACGTATTCATATTTAGCGTTATGGGCCATCTACAATGAGTCGCAGTCGTAAGAGTCGTAAGAAATTGACCAACCACAGTTCATTATTCTTCGATCGCAAGGAGAATGGACTGTGATTGGTCAATTTCTTTCGACTCTTACGACTGCGACTCATTGTAGATGGCCCTTTACGTAGCCGCAACGGCACCCACAGACATGGACCGTATCAGACATTCTCGCAAAGAATATTTTGTCTGTGCCGGTGCAATTCTGAACTTGTCTATTCCCGTTTGTGCGGGCAATATAAATACTTTTCAAAACACCTCCACGGAAAACCCGACTAAATAATATCGCAAAATTGTCAATTAGATTTAGTGCAAAAATTGAAATTAGTAGCGTGGCAGACACGACAAATCGAAGGGTAAACCACTGAGGGCATTGTGGCTGTCTCTTATACACATCTAGATGTGTATAAGAGACAGATATAAATACTTTTCAAAACACCTCCACGGAAAGCCCGACTAAATAAAATCGCAAATTGTCAATCAGATTTAGTGCAAAAATTGAAATTATTTTTTTCTTTTTGAAATTTTATTGTCATTCAAATATAACTATCGAAAAATTCATGTCTGTCGCGCTAAGTGTCTATCAGTGTGAATATTATAAAAAATGACGTTTCGAGGACATTATTTAAAATATTATCGCAGGAGACCTCTTTAGATTTTCAAGTTTTCCCGAATATTTCCGAATAATTAACGTCTGGTTTCTAGAGTTCTTGAATTGCTGATACAGTCGGGTATTTTAATTATATACGCGGATAGTTCGGTTAAATCAGATTCTCTAATAAGTCTGACTTGCAAAGATGACTCCGATTTCCCGATATTTATCAAATATACGTATAAATTTCGCATGGATTTCAGACCGAGCCCAGAAAAAGATAGATAAACCAATTTCAATCTCCCTCGTCGCGTCCGCTTTTCTTTTTCCGCTTCGGTAGCGCGATTTATTCTGTTACCGCACATTTGTAATTAATTTATTCGATGTCGTTCTCCTCGCGCAAATAAAAGTTCCACTGTAGTTTTACGCGCGGCTAATTGATAACGCCGCGCGTCGAAAGGTCAAACGGCCACGGATAAGAAATTAATTGCGTAGGCGTATCGGAAGTGCTCGAGCGCTTATCAAGGGCGATCGCATGAGTGCTTAAAAGTTCCCTTCTTATACTTCGATAAAATTAAAAGCGTCTCACCTTAAAGCAGAAGGCAGCTTAAAACGCTAAGTCGGTCACGTGCAGCAAAACATTTTGTTTATTCATGGGATATTTCTGTCAAAATCACGAGGTAAATTCATAAATCAAATTTTAATGCATGTTACATTTGCGCAACCAGAATTTTAATCAGGCCAACAGAATTTTTTATTGAGAAATAACATGATCTTTATCGCTCTGACGATATTTTTGTCGACATCTATCCTTGCGAATATCCTGAAAATTCCCAAAGATCGCTTTCAATCTAGAATACAGCAATGATAACGAAATCAGGGATTCAATACCGCGGGACTCGCAGGATTTGAAGACGTTCTTTAGGACTCTCTATTCCCAGACAGTACTCCGAATCCCGGGTTCACCCTGTAATCTTAAAAATGTGCTCCCGGTTATACGTCCTTTGGAGCAGCCCGTACACAGTTCCTCGGCCTCTCAACGGTGGATCTCCGGCGCGGATGAACGTCAGGAAAGTAACCGGAAGTGGCTCTGAGTGCACGCCGGGAAATTCATGAGAGCTGGATCAGCCGGAAAAGGGATCGTTGCCTCTTGGCGCTCTCCATACCGAGCTTTTCCATCCCCGACATCAACCGAATGAGGAGAGAGAAAGAGACGTGGCAAAGGCCGTGGGGTTGACGGGGACGGGGGGTGGAGGGTAGGTCGGAAGAGAGGGTGTCGATTTGCAATCCGGACGATATTTGCAAGTTAAAGACTCGCACTGCCGGCTGAGGCACGACGTACGTCGCGTCGGCCGGATAATCCGGCGGATCGAAGGGATTCGTTTCGCTCCGCCGTCGCCACCCCCGGAATATCCCGCAGTGGCTGTCTTTCAGGATCAAATTTCGTGTCCGCCTAAGAAAGCGGATCGCGCACTCGGAAGTGCTCCGCGATCGCGCGACTTTCATCCGGAGATTGTCGCGCTGATGGTCTCCCTTTGACGTCGTAATCGTGGTGTAATAAACACGTTTACCTTCACTAAACGCACACCGTGTCATTTTTCACGCGAGCCTCAAAGGCGGAACACCTTTTATCCCGCGACGATTACGGGAAATCATTCCGTCGAACGAAGATAATCAGAAATAATGCGAGAACGCAATTAGCGTAGACAACCGTCTGGTGGCATGACGCGCTGACCTTTGCAGGCCTTCCTCGTCGGATTCTTGATCCCTCCATCGATATTTATTAGTGTGTTCATGTTGCGTCCGTGATCGCGTGCACGTAACTCCGTGTGCAGAACTTATACCTCTAATTGCCTTGGCGTCTCAAACTTTGCTTCTCCGTTCCACCTCTATATGCGGAAAATTTCCAAGCAAATGAAAACGCGCATAACTTTTAATTCCCGTCTCCTTTCCGACTGCGAATCTAATTGTAAGTGTGTGTGTGCGCTGTGCGATGGCTCCTATTTGTGCACGAAATCGACTTGTGTACCAATTCTTTGAAGGCGTTACGGACGAGATTACGCTTCATTCTAGGTTCAAATATCCGCGTTGTGGCTTTCGATTATTGCCTCTTCTTTAATTACACAAATTGTTAAGATTAAGTAAATTAAAATCTCTCTGGACCTCTCAACGGATTAAAATAGCCCGATTCATGCGCCTTCGAAGAATCGACCCGTTCGCTGTGCAGCACCTAGCATCTTCTCTGTGTGCATCTTCTTTGTGCGCGAAGAGTTACGTCTTTTTACCTGTCCTCTCTCTCCCATTCTTGCTCTTCGGCGCAGTTTCGATGTGCAATGTATAACCCTTAAAGCGCCGTGAGCATTTCTTTCACGGAGCTCCGCTCGGATTCTTGCAGGTGCCGACCGCCGCCGACAAGAAGAAGCTCTACTTCAACGTGGTGCAGGGACCGAGGGAGAACCAGACCGTCACCGTGGAGGGCGGCGGCGTGAACGCCACCATCATCACCCCCAACATTGCCGCCACCAACGGGATTATCCACATAATCGACAGGCTTCTCGGGGTGCCCTACACCACCGTGCTCGACAAACTCAGGACCGATCCGATGCTCAAGTGAGTTCTCCCATCTTCTTCTTCATCTTTATTCATCTTCATGCAAAGCGACTCGGATCATTGACTCTCTTGGTTTTATGAAGGATCTCGAGCGTCGCGTCGCCGTTTGCATTTTAAAAAACATGAAAAGCGGACGGACATCTGCGTAAGAGACATCCATTACGCGTATCCCAATAGAAAAAACTTGTAATTCCATTTAATTTTACGAGTTCGCCCTCTCTTTCGTTGTATTTAAATCTTTAATTTTACGTACGTTCCCGAGTAATGTGAACAGAAATTATGCAAATCGTTGCGCGCCGTGGCGCCCGGAATTTCCACTCCATTTCGTATTCCCTGCTCTTCCGTAGGAATAAAACACAGGACTCCAATTTTCTATTCGCGCGAAGAAATGATATATACCGGACTGCCGCGAGAAAAGTATCTCTATCTCGGTAATTACAGGGACGGCTCTCGTGTTCTCGGATGCACGTGGGCACGATCACGCGAACACGTGCGAGCCTCCACCCTCACGTGCAAATACCGCAAGGTGCACCATCACCACCACGCCTTATCCTCTTCTCGAAAGAGAATCTTATCCGCTCGTGACCCCGATGCGAACCTTTCTTCCGCACGACTCGCCCACCCCCGACTCGCTCCCTCCTCACTCCCTCTCGTTCGAATTTAATTAAAATAACGCAACAAATCCCCATTCCAATTACCGCGGACCCCGCCGACCCCGTCGTCGACGTGAAAAAACTATAACCGTGGAGTGTGTCTTACGCCCGGAATTGCATAGTTCCGCAGGGCACCACGTCGTACCTATTAAATTCGTAGCCGGGCACACCTCTCCGCGCGCGCCGATATTGCCTCCTTGTCCAATTTAACGGTCGACACTCGAAGCGCCGCGCAAAAAGCAAATAAACTCACTCGGCGAGATTACCTGGCTGGAACATACCGGGTTCGTCGCACTCCCGACTGCATCTAGACTCGACCCGTTTAACTTCGGGCGTCGCCCTAGAATCCGAAAGATTAGAAGAACCCCGAGATTCGCGGACTTCGGAAAACGATTAGTCCAAGGAGTTAAAGCGCCAAGAATTGGTAGAAGATTGATATGAAAATTCGTAGATTCTAGGAAATCCAAAAAATGCAAGTCTCCTAAAACATTCGTAGATGAATAATCCCAGGAATTCTTCGGATCACACGAATCACAATTAACAAGATCTGTTGACAATTAATAAGATCTATTGACGCAAGGATTTCTGGGATCTGATGATCCGCGCATTTAGACTCTAGGGTCTACAAGATTCGAGATGCAACAACGGACCGAGACTCTCCGGCGGAAGATTGTTTATGTACGCTGATCCAAATAGCCGGTCAACAATCGTGCCCCGTCATACTGTTGGCAGCTTTCCGCGCGAAGAAAAAGCTGTGGATTATCTCCTGATTTAAAATTATAATTGATAACCCGTGGACGGGGGCGTGGAGTTCTCCGCAGGTAGAGACTCGAGATACGACGAACGAGGTCGGCGGCTTTATAATATAAAGAGCGGAGAGATCAACCCCCGCGGTAGAGGGCGGATTAAATCCCGTAAGAGGCGGCGCGAAGGTGAGTGAGCGCCCGGGGGAGGAAGCGAGGATAGAGTAAACATCGCGTTGTTACCACGGTCTACTCTCGCAATCCTTGTCGCTGAAAAATTTCCACGCGGCGGCTTAATTCGCACGCCCCCGATTCAATTAAAACGACTTGAGCAACACGGACGAGGCATTATGTGGCGTTATTTACAGTCTCCGTCTCTTAGAATCGCCCCGCGAAACCGTCGGTCTTTCATTGACGTGAAACTGATCGTCAACGTTTCGCCCCGTCTTTTTCAGCTCGACTTACTTGCTGGGCCAGCGACGCGGATTCAACAATCAGCTGAACGACACGACGAAGCGATTCACGTACTTTGCCCCTTACGACTACGCCTGGAAAGACGCGGCGAATAACTATCCGTCAACCACCAAGAAGCTTTTCATGCCCGAGTACAGTTATCACGTGAGTAAACTTCCCGCAAATGCGTACTGCGGCTATCTTAAACTTTTATATCCGAGATTATTCCCGTCGTCGCGCGTTTCTTAATCTTCTTATCTTGTAGAATCTTTGAATTTTAAAATGGTCGTATCTTTTCACTCTCGAACCCTCGAGTCCGCAGACGATTTGAAATATATATTTCTATTATTTTCGGAAACACGCGAGCGCGAGGAGCCGGCTGTACCCAAGAAGATCCCGATGTGCGTTCAAATATAAAAGTACATATAATTCATTTGCAGACGAAGCAGATATTGGAGCGACACCTCGTAATAGCGGACCAGGCGTATACGATGGCGAAGCTGAGGGAGATGAGCAACGACACCCTCTATCTCACTGCGGCCAGGGACATCCTGAAGCTTCGCGTCAAGGAGTACGGCGAAAGTGAGTAGATAAGTTTCAAAGTGTTGGCACACACGTACCGACGTCTACCGCACAGATATCTTAACGTCATCTCAGGACATCTCACAAAAGTTTATTCGTCTAACACGAAAGACGACGCGGAGTCTCGTATTCGCGAACGTAATCTGGACGCGCGAATCCGGGGTGCGTTAGAGAAGCATAGGGGCAGTTTATCTCGCTCACACTAGCTATCGAGAGCTATCTCGTCTTGCGACGCGCTCGCGATTGTTTCCACGAGCGGGACGTGGAACCTCGTCCCCACGCCTGTCAACGACACTCTCAAACCTGGTGCTGTCTGATTACATGTAGATGAGAGGTACGACGAAAACGCAATCCGTCCAGAAACATCCGGTGAGTGAGCTAAGTGTTTAAGTGTCGCCGACGAGCGACGACACGAGCAGCTTTACACTTTGTACGAGCAGCACAGTTTCTTGATTGCGAGTACCGAAGGAGTGCACCCTTCTTACGCACCGCGTTACGCACTCGCGCGTACATGCCGTGTCACGTCTGTGCGCGCGTGGATGGAACTCGTGCGTAACTCCCGCTCCAGCGAAGTTCGCTCCTAATTGCCGGATCCGTGGACTCTGGGATGCATGAATCACGCGGGTCTCCGGGATTCATGATGATCTTGGTATTCTCGAATAAATATCCTTGATATTTAAGGCTCCTGATTCACCATTCACCACTACTATCTCAAATTATGACGTCAGAAGCGAGAAAACGCACAATAAAAATTCTTGCAAAAAACATAAAAATTTCCATTTTAACGTATTTTGCAATAAAATAACATTTTTCAAAAACTTTTCAGTTAAATAACATTTGCAATCGATAGAACAGAACTTGTAAAATATACCGAAAACTCTCCTTTTGTTTCGTTAATCAATAAAAATAACCATATATCTGAATTAAATTGTGCCTAACCAAAAACAAGCTATGTTCACAACTGTGACAACTGTCCAATTAATAATATATAGAAATAAATATGATTTAATTCTTCCCCGAAACAAACAGGAAGTTTTCGGTATATTTTGCGAGTCTATTTACCGATTGCAAATATTGTTTTATTAGAAAATATTTCTGTTTTAACACTAGAACTACAAAAGCAGTCGAACTGACGAGTTTGTAATTTTTTTTAATTTCTCAAATTTATAACAGTACATTTTCTGACATTTTTCATGACTTTCATTGCAACATGTAAATGATTAAATTGATCAATTTACTTTTTTCCTTCAACCCTTTTTAAAATATATATATATATATATATATATATACAGGGTGTCCCATTTTAATTGCACTCCGATTAACATCGCAGAAAGTGATCGGATGAAAAAATGTTTTAGACAAGTTTTTTGACTTCGGGGGGACATAAGATGAGTCAAACGAAATTTTTCTAGGTGGAGGCGTTTCGGAGATTTGAAGGTGACCTTTGATTTTTTAAATGCACGGAAAGAACGATTTCGCTGAAGTATCTAAAAATTTAGCCAGATACAGATCTGAAAATAATTTTGTTAGACCATCAAAAATAACTGTAGGATGCTCAAGCTTGATGATAATGCTGTAAAAAGTTTTGATATTTTAGCAACTATTTTGGGCGTTCTACATAATTATTTTGATGGTCCAACAAAATTATTTTCAAATCTGTATGTAGCCAAGTTTTTAGATATTTCAGCAAAAGCATTCTTTCCGTGTGGAATTATATATGATTTTTTAAATATAATATGATGCCTCTAGTTATTCTGCACATAAAAGTATTAAAGTAAAAGTCAAAAAATCAATAGTTTGCGAGATATTTTACATTTTATTCTGATATATTTTGACATGAAATATAAAATATCATGTAAACTATTCATTTATTGATAACTGTACCTTAATACTTTTATGCGTAGAATAGTAGGATGAATCAATTGGTGTAAAGAAAATACATGGTTGCTTTAAAAAAAATTTTTTTGAAAGCAACCAAATCAATAAATGAATAGTTTGATGATATTTTATATTTCATGTCAAAATATATCAGAATAAAATGTAAAATATCTCGCAAAAACTATTGATTTTTTGATAACTTTACTTTAATACTTTTATGTGCAGAATAACTAGAGGCATCATATTATATTTAAAAAATCATATTCCATTATATAATATAATTATATAATATAATATAATATAATTCCATTTAAAAAATCAAAGATCACCTTCAAATCTCCGAAACGCCTCCACCTAGACAAATTTCGTTTGGCCCATCTTATGTCCCCCCCCCCCGAAGTCAAAAAACTTTTGTCTAAAACATTTTTTCATCCAATCACTTTCTGCGATGTTAATCGGGGTGCACAATTAAAATGGTACACTCTGTATAGCATACTTAAAGAGTAGAAATTAACTGTCGGTAGATCTAATGATATATATATATATATATATATATATATGTATATTTTGCAAGAATTTTTCTTATGTGTTTTCTCGCTTTTGAGATAGTCACAATCTGAGATAGTAGTGGTGAGTGGTCAAGACTCAAGCTTGATAATTTTACATGGAATATAGAATCGTGCGAGAGTTTCGATGAAATATTCCAAGGCGCCTTGGAGAACATCCATGCGAAAGAGTACGAGAGAGGAGCATCCCGAGAGCCGTGGATCCCGAAAATGTCGAGCTCGCCGAATTCTGGGTATCTTTAGATCCTTGGGTGCTGCGTCTTCGTGCAACGATTCTGATTTGTTTTTCTGTATGATCGTACGCCGAGCTTGCGCTTATGCTGACGCTTACGCTTACGCGCACGAAGGATCTAAATGGAAAAAGCGATGCCATTCATGACGAAGCGAACTTCGCTTGGCGCGAGAGACTGCGTAGACCTCGTTCGCACCGAGATTAGCGACAGATTAGCCGTCGACGCTTCGTTTAATAATTTTGTATTATTTGAGATATTGCATCGCAGTTGAATTTGTACATTGCATCTGTACACGGAAAAAAAAATTTGTTAACTTGACTAAATCTTTCAACTAAATAAAATTTATTTAGTTCAGGTATTTATTTATTTAACTTAAACATTTATTTATTTAACTTAAACATATAATATATTTTATGTTTAAGTTAAATAAATAAATACTTGAGAACTAAATAAATTTTATTTAGTTGAAAGATTTAGTCAAGTTAACAAATTTTTTTTCCGTGTACATACTTCGCGGACGTTCTCAAACTCGTATAATCCCGGATCTTTTGTTTGGGTCTCGTACTCCTCGTTACTTCTCTGCAATGCTTGAGAGTCCCTGTCTCACAGCACCACGATCGAACGCGCTGTTAAATAATACAAGAGACGTCGCGCGCACACAATGGACGCCCGACCCGGAAAACCAAGACCGTCCCGATTTTCACGATCAATTAGAACCGGGACTCTCGATCCTGCGGGACGCATTCACGCCACAATTTTCGTTATAGTCGCAGGTGGGACCCCCCAGGGGGGCTTAGCGCGGGGTCAAAAGTCACTGAATCGAGACAAAAAGAAGACGATGGGATATGAAGGCAGAGAGAATGAGCGAGTGGAGAGAGAGAAAGCGACAACGTGGAGAGAGCGAAGCGCGCGGTGCGCGAGAAACAAAAGCGTATTAATTGCGGCGAGGGCAACAATACTCATTGTGAACGGCGGAATTAATTACGACGAGCAGAACGCTCATTGTTGCGCGTAAATTAATTGCGACAACAACGGCAATAGGATATCATTACCTTTGTCGCGGCGAAAACGAGGAGCCACCAGCTCCCTTCGTCCGACCCCCGTGTTTCGCGGTTACTATTTATCGCGAAACAACCCCCGCGGGTGCAAACGTGCTCGCGCGACACGTGGTGTAGGGATGTACCTGACACCTGATATTAGGATAAGGATTCGAGAAACTCGGGGGGTTGCCTGAAGGGGACGGTCCGGTAGCGGGAACACGAGTTCTTCTGCGCGATCCGGGAGACGTCAGCTGTTCCATAAAAGAGAAAATGATACGCGAGCGTTTAGGCTACACGGAGATATTAATCCCTTAATATCCGGCCGCGCTCTACACATTAAGCCGTCGAAAGCCAGCTGCCCGCCATCGTATTAACATTAAAGCGACAGTAATTTGTTATGCGGGAATCGATACTAATTACTTTCCCGGTGATTCGGCCGCGCGTTGTTTCGACAAATTCGCCCTACGGGAGAAACAAAATGACACTCGCAAATATTAATGAACTCATCGGGTAACCGAAACGATTTTAACGATGTACAAATGTTTGTAATATTTCGTTTCAATTAAATTGGAAATTCTATTCAGGTAGCGACTAGCGTTGTCTCGGCTACTTCAGTGCGTATTTCTTGCAAGTGCGACGCGAATAAACCACCTCGAAAGAACTTGGTTTCCGCGAGACGCGGCGAGGGCAGCTTTCGTCGCGCCGCGCAAAGTCCAGGAATATTCTCGAGAAGGGATGCAGCGCGATCCCCGTAAACAGTCCCTTTCACGCTCCGGCGTTCCTGACGCCGAAGTATGATGAATATCTGGCCACCGCGTGCATCGGAATTTTCCGCGTTTTATCGAGAACGAGACTTAGCCGGTGGCCTCGCCGTTTTCGCGAAAAATATGTCGCCTCTCGGCCGCCTCTCGAACGCGGAAGTCGGAAACGAACGCGCGCGCCATTATGTGCCGGAACCGCAGGGCGATTTATTATGCACCTTTCGACCACCATTTAAATGCAAATTCCTTGATTACCCCCGGCGCTAATTGCTACGTGCCCGCCCGGTTATTCGCTCTCGCCTATGAGCAAATTTCCGAGGCGTTTCCCAGCTCGCGACCGCCGCTTTAACCGCTCTGTTTTACAATCCTGCGGAGATACCAGCAAGAGGAGGATCACGGGCGAGAAAAAGATTGAGTTCGGTAGACCGTTCGTTAAGCGACGCGAAGACGCTTAAACGTGGAAAGTGGTGTTGGACGAGCAACAAAAGTATCGCTTCTGCATTCGTTGAGATACAGTGACGATAATGCGCAAAATGAAAACTTTATTTGCGATCTTGAGGCGCAGTCTATGTCTCTCATTGGATATTGTACACTGAGAAAAAAGTACTTAAAAATTTATTTCTGTGAAATGAGATTTATTTAAATACGGCGAAATGAAATTTTATTTCTAACAAATGAACCATCTAATGTATCATAGCTAAATTTAGCTATGATGACGAAATATACATTTCTGTGAAATACATTTAATTATTCTCATTAGATGGTTCATTTTCTAGAAATAAAATTTCATTTCGCCGTATTTAAATAAATCTTATTTCATAGAAATAAATTTTCAAGTACTTTTTTCTCAGTGTATTTAGCTTCGTCGAACGTTATTAGAAAGTCGATCTTTTAATTTTCCATTTTATTTGTAATCCACCGATTTTTCATTTTAGCATCTCACGACGTTTATTTTAGGATCTCTACACTGAGAAAAATTTTTTGGTCATACCAACAAAATATATAGTGGAATGCATTCTGGTGAGATCAGACAGAATGTCTGGTTATCATTATTGGACTCGATATTTAATAAAACGTTTGATCCTTAACTGGATCTGGTTAGCATTTTTCCGATTGGATCTATAAAACTTCTAGTTATATTCACATAACACATGTGAAATAAAGGATATGCAATCAGAATTCTAGTTAACGTTGGTAGAAATAACCGCAGTGGATCTATCTACCGTAATGAAGTTACAATCAAAATTCCTATATTTAACAGGAAAGAATTAATCATACACTCGTCCAGTGATTTCTGAAACAATTTTGACTTGTTCATTCGGTAACAGACATACTAGTTAAATCTACCAGATCTCCAATTTATGCAACCAGACTTTTTTCCAGTGTAGACCATTCTCCCGTCATCGAATTTTTTGATTCGGGACTCGGCGATCGCCGGGAGAGAGCTTTGCATTCTGCAGTACCGCTTCATTTACGCATCACGCGGTCACCTCACCTCACCGGTCCCCGTTCAAAGATCATCGTCAAGTCTCTCTCTTTCCAGGTTACCAGGTGGAGTGGGAGGGCAAGAGGATCCGCGTCGTCCGTCCGGACGTCGAGTGCACCAACGGCATCATCCACGTGATCAACGCTGTGTTCCTCAAGGACAGTGATGTCCGGGTGACGGGCGGCGCGTCGCTGGCCACCCTGGCGCCCCACCTAATCATGATACTGATAGCCAAGTGGCACCTGTAAAAACCCTCATCGCGTCGCATCGTCTCGCAACTGCGGCAGGTGTGTCTATAGGAATTCTCCTTGGGGGCCGTCTCCGATCGTCCTCGAGCGGCGGCGACGACGACGACGCAACGCGGGAAGGCACGGCGGGTAGGCACGGTCGATCGTCCCGTTCGATCGAACCCCTCCGAAAGGACATTTATTGTGAACGGGGAAAAAGAAGGGGCGAGAGGGAAGGGCAGGGAAAAACGAAGGGAGGGGGCAGGGGAAAATCGCGAGAATCCGAAGATTCGGTGGCGACTGAGAATCCGCGAGATCCGAGAGATTCATGGGACCTAAACGATCCGAGGATAGCGGGATCGCAGAATCGACGGGGATTCGCGGGGGGTCCGGAGATCCAAGGATTCGTTCACGTGCGTGGCTCTAACAGGATCGCCGATCTGCAGACGTGAAAAAGGGAGGGGGGAAGAGAGGCAGGAAGAAAGGTGTGCGATCGGATTACACTAGCGATCGTGTGGAGGCACGCAGGGAACTCCCGCCGAGGGAACGACGGGAGGACGACCGAGCACTCACGATCGCACGGCCTCAGAACGCCAGGATAGCCTATTATTTATTGCGTAATCGTCCGTGGACGTAGCGGGACAATTTTACGGGTTAGAAGCGTTAATCGTACCAAAAATAAATGGTTAAACTCGTACCAAGTAATCTAAATAAATTTATTGTGAGACGGAGGGGCGTGGAGGAGAGGCAGAGAGAGGTAGAGATTTCGAGGAACCTACTTCGAGTAACAAGGGCAACGACGAATTGCATCCTGCGAGATCATGCGACTGTCAAAGCTACGCGAATATGCAAATAAAATCGCGCTTTAACCGTCGATCGTTCCGTTTCCGTTATTATTTAAGCGTCAAATTGGGAAAAATTGTTCGATCTTGTGTCCTTGCGAATCGTGAGAAAAATTTGCGATCTTAACGTTGTGTGAACCAGATGATCGATCGATCGGTAATTATGCGATTTAATTGCATATCTCACACGTCGTTCTGTAGAACTAAGAAGGACTTAATAACGCATCAAGACGTTCCGCATAACGCTTAGAGCAAGACTTCGCGATTCCCTCGCGGAATCGTACGATTTTATACGACGTATAATCGTAAAGTCCGAAATCCTTTCCCTCCAAAGCGACGACGATAGTAAAGCCAGGCGCAACGCTACTCACCCTTTTCAATTAACGACAGTAATAAAGCCGAAACGCAATATCGATCATCCATCCGAACAATTAGTGAAGCGAATAAGTAAGCGCTTCCGGAATAGAGAGATCCATCCCGAATCTTTTCATCCCGAAACTCACCGATTTCAGAATCCCGCGTATCTTTTTTTCCAGATCCTTGGATTCTCTCGGAGAGCGGGACAGTCGGATTTCTGTTGGATCTCGGGACGCCTGCGGATCCTTAAATCCCTAGATACGCGGATTTACGGTTTTTCAAACGAGATCCACGGATCCTCGGACTCCTGGTACATCAGAGTCTCCGGCTCCACGGATTCACAATCGATCTAAATCATTACACCGGTTAGCGTCGTCATATCGATTCGCGGCGAAATCAGGTCGAACAACGACAGAGATAGACGCGTAAAAACGCATCAATGTCGATATGGCGAACGTATCTCGGGGTGCGAACGGGGCGAACGAACCTCCGCCCCACGTTTAACCCAGACGTTCAGGTAATGTCGTTCCCCTCGAGACACCGTGCCCTCGAGCCCTTCGTCGCCGCGGAAGGGTTAACGGCCGCCGCGGCCATTCAGGGACGGCCCCGAACAACACTCCGCTATGTATCATATTTACGCTGTCTACTTACCGAGAATACTGCCATGCACGCGGGCTTGCGGACGAGCTCGCGGACGAGTTTTTGTACGATAATTATTAACAGTGGGAGAGCGAAAGATTAGGGGAGGAAAGAGGGGAGAGAGCAAGAACGCTCTATCTCGAAACCGGTGATCCCTGGAAAAAAATAAGCTGTTACACAATCGAATCCAGAGGCGCGAAGAAATAAAGTAACTCCAACCACGGATTGCGCAAGGGGAAGAAAAGAAGACGTTTGGCACTCTTAGCTTCTATTAGTTTTATAAATTTGTAACAGAGAGAGCAATATCTCCCTAATTTTCTCGTGTTATCTAGGGCGCGGTAACCTTTTAAAAGGGGACTGATAGGAATCCATTCTGTGAAGTGAAATATAGGGATGTACAGGAGAAAAGGGGGTTGCTGCACAACGTATCTTAATACTTGTTAAAGAATTAAATTAAGTGGAAAACTAACGGAAGTTCGCCAAATTAATTCCCGACGTCAAGGACGAGGAATTTGTCCTCGGAAGGAGTTCCGATCAATCCCCTTTGATTCGCCTACTTTTTACGGGAATGGAAAGACATTTCGTGACCATATCTACCCTCGGTGCACAGCACGCGCTATCGTTCTATCGTAATAACTATATCCCGATGAACTTTCTTTTCCCTCCACGCTCATCGCATTATTACAGACACACGTACAGGCACACGCATATATATATATACACACACACCTTGCCCGTCGAATAGCGAACTTACCATTAAGATCTTAGCTGTATGCGTGCGAACAATAGCGAGGAACTCATCTCGTAAGGAAAGTTCGAAGGACGCGGCTAAAAGGAAACGTATAGGCTTAGAAACGAAAATCAAATGAGTCGAAAGGCGGGAATTAACTCTTTTGCTGGTCAAAATCTTTAACCAAGGCTCTTGTTTCGCCGAAGAAAGGATAACCGAGCGCTTCTCCGAGCGCTCTTCCGATGGACATGACACATATTGATCTTTGATATGTGCAAATACATTGCCCGGAAATATACCGTTTTTACCGTGACGCACATCGCGAGGGTGTTGACTCGTATTGATTATTGAATTTTTAAATGTCCGCATATCTTGGAACGATCTGAGACCCAGAGAGACGCGGAAAGAAGCAGAACTTTATTCGTCAATTAATCGAACGTTCCCTTAGCGAGAATTCTCGCGCAAGCTTATTTACTGAGGAATTGAATGTTAAAGGATACTAAATATTAAAGGACAAACGAAGCTTTCCAATTAGCTGTCTTCGCTAAGGAAAAGTCGGTTTCACTCGCGAATGAGGTCCTGCCGTAGGCAAGCTACGCTTGCCAGTAGCGCGACCGGGTTGAGGAAAAGAAGAGAAACAAATACTCGGAACGGAACGCTCGAAGCTCGAAGGGGGTGATAAAACCTCGAAATTTCGTGTCCTCGTTGAGGACGAGTCGAATGGTAAGTGCGACAAGAGGCGCAGGATAGTTCACGTTCTACTGATAAAACGCCGAAACCTAAATGAAAGACAATTGACTGATCGGATCGTCGTTAAGTTTCGCGACACGGTCCGGTAACTTGTTTGCGTTAGTCACGTATAAAAAGAGAGAGAGAGATTGTAATTAGCGAGCGCGTAATCGGAGCAGCCACAACCTTCTCCGCGAGAACTTGATTTAACGAGAAAAAAAACGTCGATGTTATACGTGTTGATATCAGTCTATACATATATATAAAGCAAATAAATAAAGATATATATAATAAACAGAGATATATATTAATGAGGAAGAAAGTATCGATCGAGGAAGAACGAGTCGAGGGAAGGGACGGGAAGAGAGATAAAGAAAAGAGAGAAAAAGGGAGAAAGAAAATGCGAGAGAAAAGAAACAAAATATTATCAGATGATAACTTAAACTTGTTGTTGGGATGAATTGATATTACGAATTATTATTATTATTACAATTATTACCTATATAAAATATACATAAACTCTAATTAACACTGTTTGCTCGTTAGATGAACCAAGAAAAAGGAAAAAAAATATAGCAAAACTCTATTTCTCCGTGTAGATGTGTCTTAATGTTCAGCTTGTTCGGCAGCCACGCAGCCGACAGTAAGTGAGCTGGGTTCGGGGCTGCCATAAGTCGAAGGGGGATGTTTGGGTCGGTACGCGGGAGACGAGATCAAACGGACTGCCACGCGAGACTTAAAAATATTCACGCTCGTAGAGCAAAAAGTACGGGAAAAAGACGCACACACACACGCCGCCGGTGTTGTTACTAACGTTGCGGAAGGGCCGTAAATTATTGAACGGAAAAATCGACTGCCGCCCACGACGCGAGTCGGACAAGTCGCAGTCGTTTTACAGATGAATGTTATCGCACTCGCGAATGATAATTCACATTTCACCGTGTACTATAAAATTCTACATTTACAGATCTCCTATCGATATCCTCGAAGCGAGTAAAAATCGAGTTACTTTTCCCTCTGAATTTCGCGGACGGTGGTCGACTGGTTCCATCGAAAAAAAAAAAGAAAGAGAAGATTAAAAGAGAAAGTTTATGATTTCCGTTTCCAATTCGCAAGCGAAGCTACGGCGAACAAATACAGCTAAGTTTAGCTATCCTTACGAGTAGTTGTTAATTGTAGGATTACGAGAGTAGGACCGGAGCCGCGTGATCCTCCGTAGAAATGGATAGACAATTGCGTGGAACGTTTGCCGGATATCCGGATACTCGTGGATCCTCGCGAAGGTGATCGATCCGCGACTCTCGTCTCAAAAGTGCATGATGATCAGAATGTAGACGTAAAAGATAAAATAATGTCGGCGTCCATGGGTATTCGGGTTTCGGCGGCGCTTATTTAAGATCAAAATCCCCAAGGTACTCACACATTCCAGCCCTATAGAGACGTTCCGTCGAAGGCGCTAATCGTCGAGAAACCATCGACACGCCATCACCGACGAACGTGACGTTAATTGCGGCTCTTACAGTCATCGCGGCATCGATCACAGTCCCCGCTGTCGTTCTTTTTTATCACCCCTATTGTTACTCCTCCATTATTCTGTCCCGCGGGAATACTGGCGAGAACGATCGCGAACGCCCAGCACCGACGTTTCGCGTTTTCCTGTACACACATGTAACACGCGTCATACATACATACACACACACACACACACACACACATACAAGAAGATACTCACGCGCGCGCATTTAGGAGTCTCTCACGAAGGCAGACGTTCCCTCTGTCCTCGTCGTCGCACGATCACTTCGGGCCGCATGTTGCAAACATGTCTCGCGCTCGTATCCGGCTAAGAACTCGACGACTCCGGGGTTCCTAGGATCCCGAGGCTTTCGGAAGCGAAGTTCCTGGGCGCCGACGCTTCCGGAGCTCCCGAGAGCTTCCGAGCTCCCGATGGCCCCGCGGGGTTCAAAGTTCCCCTGGAATTCGCGGCTGCCGGCCTGAGGATTCAAGGCACCGGCGGTTTCAAGGATACGCCAAGGATACGCTACTGATTGCATTTACGCGCGTAGCCGAGGGCGGCAGCGCGCTTTTTAGAGCAGGCTCGACGAAACGCGGCCGCGCGCCGCGACGTTAACGTTTCGCGTTAGCCTAAGTACGGGGTTTTTAAGCTTTTTAAAGTTACGGCCGCCGGGGGGGAGTGCGACACCCCCTCCTCTCCCATCCCGGCCGGCGGCAGGTGATACCGGTAAGTGCAACCAGTAACTTAAGCACGCCACACACCATTACGGTAAATCATTAATATGTAAGAGTATAGAGTACGTAAAGTGACATAAGAGAAGATGGGAGGTCGCAGAGGAGAGAGTCGTGGTTTTTAAAATTCCGAATGCGAAGAGCGTATATATATATATATAAATATAAATATAAATAAAAATAAATATAAAGTGTAAGCGATTTCGTATTTTAAGCGCCAGATAGGCGGGTTTCACAGAAATTAACTGACGAACCATTAAGGATTATTTATTAGCTATTACAAAAGTATATGATATATAAATATATGTATATTATATATACCTTATACTGTAGTAGGGGAAATCAAATTTTATGTACCACAGAGCTATTTGTATAAAAGGCATTTGTTTCACTACACGAATCATGAATTGTCATCGCTGGACACACATTCGATTGCCCATCATCGTCACCACCGTCGCCAGCCTGACGGTAAACTTTAGGTAACATATATTTTGGATAATTAATCACTGAGAGGATTTCTAGTTTTTATTAGGACCCTTAGGTATATACGTATACATTTGCATTACCTGTATTTCGTCGGAATTAGTTGTTAAGTTTCTAAGTCACGCGCGCGCTTGTCCCCGCGGAGAGACCGGCGCTTTTAGCGAACGATTTTTAAGGAAGGACCTTGCGCTGTTCGGGCCAATCAAATTTGCAAAGGATAAAAGTCGAGGAGAGCGTATGATGTACCTTCGAGTTCGCGGGCGAATCGGCGGCGTGTCAACCCCTTTCTGTCCGGGGATGAGAGTCCGGGAAATAAAAAAGATCCCAAGATCGAAAGGTTCCATCGGTTCAGAGATCAAGGAAGACTATGGATCTATGGAAATGTTCGGATATTTAAACGAACAATTATAAATCAGTATCCTTAAGACTTCAAACATTTGTTCCAACTCGTTAATTACGGTGTAACGATACATTTGTAACGATATATTAGAAGGTCCTAAATTTTTTTTCGCTTCAGAATAACGTCACCCTCCTCGAGACAGAGACAGATCGGGGCGGGGGACGAGAAGGTTCAAAAATCCGACTCGGCCGTCGTTCGTCCGGCGAACGTTCACTTCACTTGTATCTTCGCTTCACTACACTGTGTAGATCCGATCGCTTTCGCTGTATGATTTTACAAAGAATAAAGAATACCTACAAGACACAGAGAGATCGGCAGGCGTTTATTGAACAGTCCACGATGTCCCGGGTGGAATAGGAGGTAAATATGTGTCGGTGGAATGTACGACCGACACGCGAGAGGTAAGTCTTGTATTCTGTCGTTCACATCGCATCACGCGATTTTGCATGAAACATAGCGACGTTCTCTTGCGCATCCGTGATTGACAGGGGCCGTCTGTCAATCGAAGCTCGACGCAGAAGGAATACCGGGACCAATCGCCGTTCCAATCGCTCGCGTAAATAAAGGCCGGAAATTACGATTTCGTATCTTACGTGGATTTCGATTTTGTGGACTTCACGGACTCGGGTGTAAGCAAGACACACAGGCGTAATACGTTTTTTCAGTAGTTTATTTTAAACCTCGTGTTACAAGATAAGGCTTAGCAGCAAGGCTTTCATCGTGCGCGTGCATTTGGGTTTTGTGTGTTGTACGTGTGTACGTAGTGTAACGCGTGTGACGGAGTGCATATGCGAACAACACGTTTACAATAAAAGATCGCCGGGAGGCCATGAGCGAGCCGAATTATATTCCTTCGTTATCGATATCTTTTTTCTCCTCCCGCTTGTCACCACCACGATCCACCTACGCTTGCTCAAGAAGAGCCTTGCACGTCGTTTACGGAGAAGCGTAGAACACGGAAGAATCCGCTAGTCGATCGAGGAACTCTGAGATTCTTGGAATCGGTCACTGAAAAAATTGTATTCTCCTCTAAAATAAGCGCCAAGAGGATCTTCTTAGTTTAAGAGAAGAATCTTAACATGTAGGAATATTCTTACATGTTAAGAATATCTCTTTAGAGGATATAATGTTTAACGGATTCTCCTCTTAAACTAAGAAGATCCTCTTGTCGCTTATTTTAGAGTAGAATACAATTTTTTCGGTGTTGGAGCTAAAAAGTCGACACGCGTTTCCAAAAGTGCGAGGCCAGCGCGGACAATTTACTTAAATTCCAATCTGTCGAGTCAATTGCGACGATTCAGATTAATTACGTTATATCCTCGCAGCGCGAGGGAGTATAAAATCTCTCCCTGCAGTTCTACGATTCTGCTCGACGGCGACAAGGTACTTTTGATCCGCGCATTCTCGTGAACTCGGTTATCCCGAATACATACAGCGCGTATGGGGTGACAATCAGCGTGATCTACATCTCAGTAAGACTTCTCTCCGTATAATTATCTTCACCCACGCATTCCCGCCCCTTTCTCTCCCACTCATTCGCACCTGCATACACACGGAGACAATTATGCAGTTCCCTCTCTCTCGCGCGCGCATTTACAACAAATCCATTCTCTCTCTCGTTACAACACGTAGGTCACATCGATCGATTAGAAACGACATTAAAGACAATATGTACAGACTGATTTGTATACATGATATATATGCTAAAATAATTATTAATTTAAACGACGAGTTAGTACCTTAGCGAATATTACAGTGACATTAAACGCCGAGCGGAACGATCGGGTCGGTGGTATCGTTCTTTATTTGCATCTAATGAAGAATTTGTGCATTCGCAATTAATCAGTCGACTTTAGATATTGTTACGACACATTGCATTCTAGAGCAATATTAATAACATTAACAATTGCCACTTAAGTGACAGATAATAAACGGACAAACAAACAATGTGAAGATGGTCAAAGAGCATAATAACTTTAAAGATAATAAAATCGCATCGATTCGATTATTTTCCGAGAAATTCTGCCCTCTAATCTTTACATTATAAATTTTTCGATACTTACCTGAGTTTCAGCGACGTATTAAAACCACTTGGACATTGCTTATTCTGGTGCATAAGAAACGACGAATCGCTCTATCAAGCAGTAGCGATCAAGGTAAAAAAGACAGTTTCGACAAAAGAGAAAAGAAAAGAGATGGAGAACACAGAACAGTTTGTACCCGATCGCTCAGTCACGCTCAGTCGAAAGTTTGGTCGAATTAATTAAAGAACTCCTCCCCTCCGTGTATAAATATTTAAATAATCCAGTTAAGTAGTCGTTTAAAGCGAACGGCGCGTATATCATATCAAAAAGTTTATCCCCTCGGCTCCTTCCACGTTTGCTTCCCTTATCGTTCCCTCCGCGAGACTTATCGACAACTTAACAATTATTTTGCAACGTGTATATATATTATATATATGTATCAATTAACATTATCGATACGTTCATTCGACAGCTTAAATTTATTACATCATTGACGCGTCATTGGAGTATCTTTCGCGCGGTACAGTTCTGTATGTGATGCAGGAATATAATTTATATAAATGTATATATATATTTATATATTTATTTAAAACAACAAAGACGAGAGACATCCACATATAATTTGTCACGCGAAGCTTCCGACTTTTCCACCGCGTATTCATGTCGAATGACTTCAATTGTCCGTTAATGCGATTCCAGAGCGGATCCGGAGGATCTCGCGTTCCTCGCGAGTACAAAGATTCTACGTTCCCGAGGGATCCGAGGATTCGACGTTGCGCTGTGTAATGACGTGTATGCGTGTATGCGTGTGTGCGTGTACGCGTGTGGAGGCCGTTTTGCGGCGCGGTGCGCTTGACGCGGCGAGAGAATCGCGCGCACTTATTAGCGTTTCATCGTCATCATCGTCGTCGTCGTCGTTGCCATCGTCGTGGTGATCATCATCAGTGCATGGTGGCCCAGCCGATGGTGTAGTTACGAGAAGCTCTTCCCATGCGGCGCAGGCGATCTGCCGAAAGAAACATGCTCGAGGGAGCCATTACGGTGGGAGGTGTTCCAGGGGGCTTGATGATCGACGTGAGGATTTCCCAAGGATCGGCTTGGGAGGCTTCGAGACGGTGGTGCTCGACGAGTTCGCGCGGCCTTGGGATCCTCGCATCCGCAGACGCTTGGATCAACGATTCTCGAAGGCATCGCGACGTAAATTCCGGAGTTTATCGACCAAGCTCTTCGGATTCGCAGATCCTCGAACTGCGCGGATCGTCGAGAGATGATCGGATAGACGAGATTACTTTATTCGACTTCAATTACACTTCGATCGTTTTAAGTCGCTTTAGTTAACACATTCGTAGTACGTCTTTTTATAAACTGTAGCTGGTTGCCGTTAACGTAGTAGTATGT
>NJRP01000005.1:1084439-1096122 GCA_003063835.1 Aphaenogaster floridana
CAGTTTTATGACATTTTTCATTTTATTTTTATGTAAAAATGTTCAATTAATCTTTTCAAAAATATATGTAATAAATGTTGAAAGTATTTTTAATTTAAAATTCTCCATGTTTCACTATTCTTTATTATGTGACATTTTCTCTGTTTGGATTTGCAACAGGTAAATTTTTTCAATTTCAAATAATAAGTAGTTACAAATTTTTTTGTAACGATATTTTAAAGCAAATTTTATAATTTTTATTTTTATTTTAATAACTCTGCGGCAATCAGCTATAGATTTAAGTTTATCGTATTCGACTTGCAGTTTTAAAAGGGTGAAAAAATTACCGGCTGCGAAAGTGTTAGTAAAGATTATCTTTTTCCTTCGTAACATTAATACTCGAAAAGCGGAGCTCATTTTCCGACGTAAATGTCAACGATGCAAAAAGGATCTGTCGCGATATTTGACGAATAATGAAAATTGTACAGGATGTCCCAGGACGTAACGTAAATCCCTGTAGACGTGTAGAAGCGTTGTCGCGAAACGTCGTCGTGGCAGGGCCGTTAAAGCTCCCGAAAAGTAAACGTAAAAAGACAGGCAATCTGCATCACGAGGATTCCTCAGACGGGAATAATTCGCAGCACCGCCACTTTTCTCGGATTTCCTTTTTTTCCCCGCCCAATCTCGCGTCGGTCGTAAAGCAAAAGTAATTAACGCGCGTACTACGCCGAGCCGTTATCGCGGCGATAAAACACTTTACTCAGAAATTTATATACACACGTGGAGTTCGCGGCATTAATTCGGCACGAAGACGCATAGTGTGTCGCGTCTCGACACGCGTGATCGGTGATCTCGCGGTTATCGCCGTAAAGGCAACGAATTTCTCACCGGCGCGGGCGTTAATTTCAGAACCGCCACGAAAAGACGGAAATTGTATCATTCATCCGCATTACGTGTAATCACTTTTCCAACGCAACGAGAGTGTGATTACACTAATTTATTACAGGTGTTTATTAGCTACTTTGGTTAATAAATTTAATCAATAAATTTCGTTTTCGAATTCTTGAGGCGTTCGCGGCGGTGATCTTTTTCTCATAGCGTTACACGGAAAGCACGGTTTTGCTGAAGTATCTAAAAATTTAGTCAGATTTGAATATAATTATGTTGGACCATAAAAATAATTATGTAGAACACTCTCAAGCGTGATGACAATGCTACAAAAAATTTTGACATTCCAGCAACTAGAATATCCAATATAATTATCTAGATGGACCAACATAATTATTTTCAAATCTGTATCTAGCTAAATTTTTAAATGCTTCACCAAAATCATTCTTTCCATGCAGGATTCAAAGTTTTTGCCTAATAAGGATCACGCGTACAATGACAATCGGAATAATACGAATTACATTTTACGCGTTCGCTTACGTACCAGTATACATGGAAAGAATGGTTTTGTTGAAACATCTAAAAATTAGGCCAAGTACAGATCTGAAAATAATTATGTTGGACCATCAACATAATTATGTAGAACGCTCTCAAGCGTAATAATAATGCTGCAAAAAATTTTTAACATTTTAGCAACCAGCTCGCGTTGAGATTCCAATATAATTATTATAATAGTCCAATTATTATTTTCACATCTGTATCCAGCTAAATTTTTGAATACTTCAGCAAAATCGTATGCACACTTGCCGGCGGGACTTAACGTGCCCCGTTGTCACTTCGTATTTATAGCGATATTTTTATTCAAGACCGTGCCGATAAAAACAGGCGCGCCGCGCAGTCCCGATAAATCTCACCGGCTCGCGAACAAAGTCGCGCGGGCGGCAGAACCTACCTTCGATAGAAATCACAGATTTATTGGCGCGGCGTGTTCCGTAATTTTTTGCCGATTAGGAGGGGAAACGGCTGCGTCTGCCATACGGAGATAAATGATTTCGCGCCCAAGGAAAGTTCGGAGATCCGAATTGCGGGGCTGCATACGCGCGCTATATCCACTCGCCGTTTCTTTCGACGCGACGATGACCATGGGCGCCCAAGAGGAAGAGCAAGGAGGGGCACACGCCCCCCTGGATTTTAATTTTTTCGATTTAGAATGATTTTATGATTGACAACCAGATAATTGTTATTTGAAATTTATACACTTAAAAATAAAAATCTACATAAATATGTCTTTAAAAAATATTATTTGAAAATATTAAATAACGTTCGTTGGCAGAGCCTTACAAAACTGGTACCCCTAAGTGTATTTACCGAGGGGCTATTCACTCAGCTAATGGATGTACACGTGATTACAAAGTACAGTTGATTACAATTGATTACAGTTGATTACAATTGATTACAGTTGATTACGATGTGATTACAACTACTAAAGTAACTTTATACGACTGTGTGAAATCGATTGTAATCACAGTTGATTTCATTGTGATTACAAATAATATCACAGTGATTACAAATGATATCATTGTGATTACAAATGATTTCATTGCGATTACAAATGATTTCATTGCGATTACAAATTATTTTAGCAACGATTTCACGCGATTCCTTACTTATTTTTCTTTGATTACACTGATTACGCTTTTGTTTAATGTAAATGATTTCAAAATATATTGCAAGATTACACGTGATTACGAATTGATTTCACTGTTGATTACACATGATTACAAATCAGGTGTACACCTGATTTCATTAGTGAATGGCCCCTCGGTATTTACACTCTGCCCCCCCTTGAAAAAAGTTGTAAGGGCGCCTATGACGATGGGTGGAAGGGAGTTCATCGTTTCGTCGCGTCCGGATGGCTCGTGCTCGGTGTCGGGCCGTGACAAAGCGCGTGCAAGACTCGTGATAGATAACGCGATACGTGAGCCGCGATAAGGGAGACGTGAAGCCCCGTGCACGTTATTCGTTATCGCAGCGCCGATATAAGGGATCGCCCGCGGATACGTGACTCGCGGCGAGGCACGGTCCACGGCGCCGGCTCTCGTTAATAATCCAGCATCAGCCCGGTTTTTGCCCGGGCGGCGACGGTGCACGACGTGGTACGCGCGCGTGTTAAGTTACCGTGCAACCGTGCTCCGCGTTTAATGAGGAATTAATTATTATCACGGTGCGCGCGCGAGGATACGGGCCCGGAGCTTGTAACCGAGTTCCGCCGCGCGATGAAAGCACAGGGCGAACATCGTTGTGTAATTCGTTATTACACCGTAGCGTCGTCTCACCGGGCGCGAATATAGTACCGCGTAAGTGCCCGTAGCACGTTGGCGCTAATTGATTCAGCTGTCGGACGATGCTTCCTCTCGAGCCTCGACATCGTCGGACCCGTCGATTTTCCAGCGGTGGTCGGACCTCGCGCGAATTTTTCGCGGCCGCCCCGAGCGCGCGATTAAAAGCGAATACCATAAATACGGTTAATTGCGCCGTTAATCAATCTCGCGATGAAAGCGCGCGGACCGCGAATTCAATTCGCCGAATTTTTCGGGGGAGACACGAACTCGATTTGAAAAAAAATCCACCCGCCTCGATACGATTTTCCGAATGGTTGCGCGTGTGATTTATCCGCGTGGACGATAATGCGGCTACAATTTTGCGAAATTGCGCAAAACGCGTGCGTGCTTTTTCTCCCCCTCTCGGAGAGGGAAGCGACTCACTTTCGGTATCTTTGGAGTAATTGCGACAAATAAATCCCGGCAGTCGCGATCGAACGGAGGATACCATTGCGAGCGGTTAAACTATCGGCGGGGAAAAACAGGCGACCCGACAACGCGACGACAGCTTCTTTATGGGACGCGTAAAAAGGTGGACGAGCGAACTCTCCCTCGCGGAACTCCCGGGAGTTCCCCCCTTTCACGCTCGACTGGCGCGTCCCTAGATTTCATATTCTCTCCTTGAAAATCCTAAAGTACTTCCATCATACTTTCTTACTGTTGCCCGTTCCAGCCTTTTCGCGCCCTCCTCTCGGTCGCGAAACATCGCAACCTCCTTAGAAATGTCGCTCTCCCCGATGTTTCCTCCGCCCTCGTCGGCGGTCTGTTTATCGGTTTCAGGATAATTCGGATCGCCCTCTCCCACCCCCGTCGGTATATAAGACGAGCCACTTCGTCAGAATTTAATGTACCATAAAACGAGGCTTTTCCCCTCCCTCTCGCTCTCTTGTCTTCGTGTCTCCCTGCACTTCCGAAGTCGCGACTGAATCCGCTTTATCATTACCACTGCAGTTGCACGCGCGCGCCCGCGATTTCGGCAAGCTCTCGTTCCCGAAGAAATCCGCTCGTGGGATGTAGCCGAGATAAGTAAAGCCGACGAAAGCCTCGAGCCCGCCCGATAGAAGTCGCGTTCCCATCCCGTGATGGGAATTCTACGAACTCGATGCATCATCATGCGATTCCGTCGGTAATTTCTAACCGCCGTTATCGTTACACATGGAAATCTTCGCTAAGAAAAGATTTATTCAGAAAACATTCCAAAAATCTACTTGAATGTAATTGTAATATATTACATATAAATGTATTGCATAGCTATGTAGAGCTAAATAGAGACGTGTAATCGTAATTTGTACACAGAGAAAAAAAACATTGTTATATATTTAAAAAATATCTTTATTTTTGACATGTAAATCCTAAAATGAGATTGTATAGCGTTAAACACGAAGAAATATTACTTACATCAAAACATTTTATATAATTTAATAAAGAAAATTATAGTCTTATTATTCAAAAATAATTTTTATTAATGGAAAGCAAAAAATATTGGATAGAGAATAACATTACTTTCAAACCAAAAATATTCATATTATAAAGATAATACAGTTTAATCTTATTATTGTATTTTCTTTATGTGACAATTACAATATTCAAATTAATTTATAATATTCTTGAAATACAAGAATATAAAATTCTTCTAAGAAAATAATATTTTCTTGCTTATATATGAAACAATGATAGTGTTAATTTAAATATATTTATCTTGATTGAAGACTTTTTTTCTGTGTATATCTGAAATATACACCTATCAGATATCAGGTTTGGAAAGTAAGGCGTTACTTGCATAAATTTTCCATTAACGGTAACGATAATGCAGTTACATTCTTTGTCTTAAAAAATGATCTTCAAAACTTGGTGAAAAAATAACGAAAATTATAACGACGCTTTATTTCTTGAGCAACGATAACGGTAACGAATTACTTTTTTCAGCGGATAACGATAACGAGTTTTCAAAAAACTTCCCTGATTAATACATTTGGGACATCCTGTATCACGTTATTGATCTACGCATCCAAATGCGATAAACAAGACTGAAATTTTCAAGCTAGGGGCACTAATTAAACCGCGCGATATACGCACAAATCCTGACGGGGAGAACGAAAAAAATATTTGGTTTCGGTACGTTTATGCGTAGGTGCGAATTCATGCGTTTGGATGAATACATATCGGAAAAACTCGCAATTCGCTCGGCGTGCGTGTATGACGAATCGTGCGCTACTTTGTTTTGTAAAATTGACAGACAGATACTAAAATAACGAAAAAAAACAAAAGGGGGCGGACGGAAAGAAAGAAAGGGTAAAATGGAAGAATAGCGCCCGGCGATAGAAATTCGAGGCAATCTATTCGGTAATTGAAGCTTCCATTATTTTTCCGACAGAGCTGCGTACAACCAACTCTTTTCGTCGATTCTCTTGTTTCCCGCGTTTCTCTGCGTTTCGTAATGCCGGTATATACATATACATATATTTTTTTGGGGTCAATGTTTTTGAAACTGCGCTCCGGAAAATTCACCTTCGCGAAAGAAAAATGAACGTCCCGCGACAAGGCGATTTAAATTGAAAAATCCTGTAATCCCGCTATGATTTTAATAACAATATTTAAGCCAGGCGTTTCCAATTTTCACGACAAATAATATTTTTATTTCGCGGCGAGAATTTTCAATGTATTTCTAATATATTTTCGCGTATTTCTCGCTACCGCGCTATCCGATCATCAGGGCTGCGTTCAGATTCCCCACCCGGGTGTCCCCAGGTATCATTTTATCCTTTTTGTTTACTGAATGTTAAACAAGGATAAAACGATACCTGAGGGCACTTGGATGAGGAATCTGAACGCATCCCAGGGAGTGTTTTTCTTTCATTTAATCACAATAAATTAGTTCATTTGTGCATCAGTAAAAGTACGATTCTTCATGCTTTTACGGTGCATTAACTTGTCAATTACATATTAAAATAGAACCAATGCTATTCGTGTGCTAATCACGTGTATAATACTACTGGTTAACACATATCGCTAATGTATTAGGCACATACAATATTCTATCAATCTAATATACAATATAGATAGCATTCGTGTTAACTATACTTTGCTATAGTACACAGTTTGTGCTACAGTACCTACGTTTTGGGGATGCAAACTTATATAAATTAGATACAGGATCAAATATAAAGAGACACTGGCAAAAGGTTAATTAATAATGCATTCCTAAATAAAATATGTAAATATATCAAGTGTACGTAGTGTGCAGAATAAAAATGCCCGACATACATCATCCGTCGTGGCATCTCAACTTCGCTGTAACGTCGTCTATTAATAATTCTCTTAAGCGTACTGTTAAGATCACTTTTAATACGATGCGAAATTAGCCCTCGCATGTTCGACACCGTGATCGAGCCACGCTTTGGAGGACGGGAGGCAAGATTTCTGGATTGCAGCCTGCGTTTAAGAGCCGCGGCAAGAGCGATTCCGGGTAGCCCGAGCTACAAAACAGCGGCTAATCGGGGTAAGCTTGGAAAAAGTCACGGTGCCTAAGCGTGCCATTATATCAAGTAACATGCGGCCCTCGCGCGCGCGATACAAGCTTGCATGCGCTTAATCACTGCACCGCGATCGCAGCGAGATCGGCACGCACGCCGATAAACGGGGGTGAATTTAGGGGTGGTCTCGCCTCGCGAAAAATATCCATCGGGTGCTTACCACGCTCGGGGGATACTTCGGTCGTCGTTAACGAGGAGCGGAAGGATTAGGGCGCAGATGCAACAAACACGGGACAAGGAATTAAATTATTATGGAATTAGGAATCAGGAAATCAATTTTGATACATAGGAAAAATCATGCTTCAGTTCACGATAAATTTATTCTTTTATTGCGAACCGAAGTGATCGACGCGTGCTTAATTCGCCTGACGCTTAAGTATAAAAGCTTCAGATGTTAACTTTAATGACGAGCTCTTTTACATCAATTCAGATTTTTCCTTACGGTGGATTATACTTTAATTATCGAAATATTTAACTCTGAATGCTGAGAAGTTGGAGCAGCGGCAACTTGACAAATATTTAACATTAAATGTTAGCAAGGCGAAACAGCGTCATCTTGAAATGTCTCCTACAGGAGAGGAAAAGCTCTATTGTCAAAACTAAAGCTGACAACTCTAAAACATCCCGAACAATACGACTCGCCAATCTCAAGAACAAAGACACAACGGGATTTATGCATGCAGGCGTAATAACTTTCGCCAATTATTTATTTCCTCGGCGGTCTGGCATCGGGAGAAATTGGAGGCTTCGTAACAAAGTTCGCGCTACTTCCGCGTACGCGCCATTCGGGACAGCAATTAATTCGGCATCGTCACGCGAGCTACGGCATCGTCGGAATTGTCCCGCCGTCCAATTTCGGGAATCGTGCGTCGCGCGTTGCAATGTAATCGAGCCACCGCGGTGCGCGCATAAGGGAGAGAGATAGAGAAAGGTAGAGATAGATAAATAGAGAGAAGAGGGGAGGGAGAGAAAGAGAGATAGAGATACAATGTATATTGCAGAAATATATATGTGCTCTATGAACGACACTCGTGCAACACGGACAGCGAATATGTACAGCGGCGCGAGGGGATGTAAAACGGGCGGCGGGGCGGAGGGACGAGATAACGGCGAGCAAACGAGAAACGGAGAAATGCGATTAAGCGACAGTAGTCGGCGGTACACTGCGCGTTCCGATCTCGACGATTGCCAAGCGCGGCGTACCCCACGTCAACGGCCAATGTTGCCTCTAGGATCGTCGATCCTATGCAAATTTCATTCCCGCAGTCGGCACCGCGCGGTCATCTCGCGAGACGCTCGTTGCTCGATCGCGCCGGGATAACGTCGCAAGTGGAACAATAGTCGAGAACGTTACGCGGCTGTTACCGTCGACTGTTATCGTCGAGCGAGTCAGGGCATTGTATTATGAATTTATACGGAAACGATTCCGTTCGGAATGATAGTCACTTGTCCTACGCTTGTCTTTGTTGTTTTCTTAAGGATAAAGCCTTGTGTCCACGATGCTGGAACTTGGTCCAAGTTCTCGGCCCGAGAAACGTATAACCAATAAAATTGCCGCTTTTCCGTAAAAGCTGCAAATTGATTGGCTACAAATTTCTCGGTCTGAGAACTTGGACCAAATTCTAGCATCGTGGACACAAGGCTTTATCCTCGTCCTTTACTTTTCGGAATGGAATCGTTTCCGAATCTATATATATATAAATGAATGTATGTATATGTATATTTGTATGTTTCCGCTATGCAAATCTACAGTTTTCAATGTAGAACCACTAAATTTAGTATACTTTCTCATGATACTCTAACTTAGACCGTAGACGGTTTTTGGAAGAGGTCGGAGCCCGGGGTCAAGGAGCCCCCATATAAAGTTTTCAGAAAAAGGTTCATTTTTTCCCCATTTTTTTTCCGGGTAAATGTTACTATTCGTGGAAAAAATACTGTCTACGGTATAAAAAATCATCGCGCGAAGCGCGGGCTAAAAAGCTGAACTTAAATATAAAGGATGAGTCCGCGCAAAGCTAGTAGATTCATAATACGTGCCCAGTTGTAATGTTAAAAAGACGGCTTAAAAATTCGAAGGGACAGTCTGATTCTTCTTGACCTCGTCATTTATATATTGCATTCCTTTTTATTTGCATCCGTGAATATTCGCAATACATTTTCCCTAAGGATCGACCAATTTAGCGCACAGCTCCGAGGATCGACGGTCGGAGTCTCCGGAAACTCTCCGAATTTGAAGCTACAAGCGTCGTCATATATTGTCGTATACATACAGCGAATAGGGAGTCAAGTAACATAGGCGTGCAGTTTCTCATCTCGCCATCGCCGTCCCACTTTCGTTCGCATTTCCTCGCACAGAGACACAACAATTTTCTTGGCAGTCGCGCAAACGACAGGATAAGTGGGTTAAGCCTCTAAAGCGATGACATAGCGGCAGTGAGATCGGTCGATGCGCGAAGGAAGTGTACGATATTTATATAACATAGTATATGTGGTGTATTATATATATATATATATGTACAAATAATACCTAGGCGAACGCCACTTCGCGTTAAGATGTCGCCACCCCGAGCCGGGACTGCCGTACTGCAACAGACACCCGAAACACTGTCATCATATGCGTTTAGCAACTAAGGAAAAAAAGAAAGAAAAGGTACTCTACCGTTCCGATGCATGCCGGTAAAGAGTACGCAAGAAAACAGACACGAATGTGCCGCTCGACCTGCGGCGGATCCGAAAGGTGCGAAACCCCCATTCTTTTTAACAATTTCCGATTTAATATCCAAGGAAGAAAGAAAACTTGCCGTAGATTGATACAATTGTCCTTTTAAGGAGGTATCGAAAAATTAAAAATGTTATATATCTAATAAAATATTTTTCGCAACAAATTCTTTACATTAAATTTATTTCATTCATTTTAGAAAGACCAAAACCCATGGTCGAAAAACGTCGCGAATCGCGATATAGTAATTTAAATTAAATTGACCAGTTGTGTAGAAACAAATCTCTTCTGTGGTTAAAATATTTTTATATATGTATAAATTTAATAAAACTTCAGCTTCAACTTTTAGTTTCTTAGAAACTAAAGGGTCAATCGGTTTGAAATTGTAATATAATATTAATTTCGCTTCAAATAATATCCCATAAAATTTTTAAACAGATTGAAGCATTTTTATTTTTCGATCATACCTCCTTAATCTCTTCCTTTTTTATCGAAACTGTTACTTGCGCTAAATTCTTTCGGACATCTTGTGTACTTGTCCTGGCGTGTCGTTTTTCCGAGAAGAAGACACGGCGCCCAGCGATCTTCGTAAAACCGATCGCCGATTTTTCAGAGTTAATCCGCGACGAATATATAGCGGCACGATAGCGATGACGCGCGAATCGATCGCTATCGCTGCCGAGCGAAGGGTACATTACTTGATTGAAGGGACGTACCACCCGAAACGCGCGGTCGTAATCCGCGCCGTAAAACAGTAATCCCGCCGCATGGCAGGAATAACACGGCGGAAACGTGAAACACCCTCGCGGATCACCGGGCGCCGCGCGTCGCTTTTTAATTGTCTCTCGCTCCCGCGCGCCGACCCCGCGCCAAATTGTTTCGGGCGAAACGGCGGATTCCATCGCCGGCACCGCAATTTCCCTTTTTACGCCGCTCGCGATTAAAATGAGCCGTCGGTTTCACTAGTTTTCGCCGTTATCAAATCAGAAACGCGAATCGAGCGTAAGAAAGCTCTTCTTCGAGGCTTTACGTATCGCTCATTTGCTACAACAACGACATAACTAAAAAATTGTCATTGTTCAGTTGTCTGCAAAAAATTTTTATAATAGGTGAGAATTTAATAGACTGAATGAAGAGAGCTAACGATACTTTCATTCTTCTACAACTAGTTATAGCAAAATCACTTTAAGGCTCCTGGGTACTCGCCACGGCCATATTGGATCGTGACGTCAGAAGCGAGAAATGATACGCTGAGAATTCTTGCGTGCCATTTTTTAATGAAAAGATATTTGGATAAAAACACACTTGAGATCGCTTTAGCACACTTCTAAAATTGTCCGAAAACTAACCTTTTCCAGCCATAAAATAAATGTAATACGAAACCTAGTCATGCAGGTTTCGTATTACATTTTATGGCTGTTTATTAACTGTCAAGAGAAAAAGTTTTCGGACAAGTGTGTCTTTATCCAAATATCTTTGGCTATCCAATATGGCCGTGGCGAGTACCCAGGAGCCTTAAAAAATGATATTACAATGATTTAAAATTTCATTCGTCTACAATCAGTTATTATAGCAAAATTACTTTTAAAAAATGATATTACATTTAAAACATTCAAACTCATTTTCTGGAAAGTTTTGTTTTTTGAGTTATGTTATTGTATCAAATAAGCGATATCTTATAATAGGAAAAAATTTTTATTCTCGACTCATCGCGAGTA
Source organism: Aphaenogaster floridana (assembly GCA_003063835.1). Lineage (NCBI taxonomy): Eukaryota > Metazoa > Arthropoda > Insecta > Hymenoptera > Formicidae > Aphaenogaster > Aphaenogaster floridana. The sequence goes on from NJRP01000005.1 coordinate 1,095,658, forward strand.
AAGTATACGTACGATCGCGCGACACGCTTCAATTTAGCGCACGTAACATTAGCGATGATAATTGGATCGAAAGTATCACATATGTCTTCCCTCTACATTATTTTTCGTGCATCTCTCATATTTCGCGTTTTGGTCGAGCGACATGGCATGCCTCGAAATGCATGCAATATGCACCAGTCTCGCGAGCTGCTCTTGCACATCGACGTTAAGGGCGAATTCACATCTTGGCAGAATAGCAGAAAACAGAAAAGCAGCAGCCAATGAGAAGAAGCACTCAGTTGCACTGAGTCGCACTCAGTTGCACTGAGTCGCACTAAGTTGCACTAAGTTGCACTGAGCAACTGACAAGTAAACCTACGGAAGTGTCACTCTCCGATTTTTCTGAAATTTGAATATGTTATAATACATGAAAAACTAAGGGACACGTATTTTTTTTTAGCGGCGGAAAAACATATTTAGGGGGTG
>NJRP01000005.1:1097885-1123520 GCA_003063835.1 Aphaenogaster floridana
CACATACTTCATTACCGGAGGAATATTTTTAGTCTACGCGACGATAGAGAAAAATCGCAGGCGAGCGGAAACTGGCGGTTTGGACGCTGCGAGAAAAGGTCTTTCAGAGAAGCGCTAGAAGTCAAAGCTGTTTCACGCTATCGTAACGTTAAGACCTCCGCACAATCAAAAATATAAGGAACAAGAAACAGATATTACACTGAAAAAAAATTCTTGGTAAATTTGTGATGAGATGTATTTAGTATACTTTCTTTTGAAGTATTTGATTATTATTACCGATTATAATAATAATAACAAAACATTTTGTATATAATAATTATAAACATTTGTAATAATTATAAAAGAGCAAATTTTGTTTAGTTAAGCCAACTAAATTATGTAATAGTTATTATACGTTAAATTGAAACTATTTCACCAAGGTAACATTAACCAAGCTTGGATTTTTATAACCAAGCCTTTCTTTCAGTGTAGCGATTGGGATGTGGAAAAAGGAAGAAGGAAGAATCTTCTTTCTTCTTTCTTCCTCATCCCAATCGCTAATATCTGATCCTTGTTCCTTATATTTTTGATTGTGCGAGGGCCTTTAATATACTTCGTTCTCGAAGTAAAATAGCGAGACTAATCGCGCGAACAAATATCGCGGATATCCGCGAATGTTCTCTCATCGTGAGTTTCTAAATGGCCGAACAATCGGGCAAACGGTTTGAATAACAATTGCAAAAATTATTGTAATTGTTCCGTGCAGTTAAATCCCCGGTTCCCCGATAATCCACAACGGAGCTGCGGGACGATCGGAAAATCATTTGATTCAAGCGTAAAACAAAAGCGATATTGATAATGACACCAAACAAATGCGCGTTACCCCTTTTTTTCCGCGTGAATTTGCAGAACAGCGAAACAACGTAAAGCGACCGCTGCCTTAATTAAAAGCCCGTAAAAGCCCATAAAGCCCGGCGCGTAATAGCCGCGCCGTTATTTACGATTTATTCTAGTTACGGACGCGATCTCTAAAAGGTACAATTTACGAGCGAGATCTTTCCGTCACCGTATAAATCCCGTGTGTGCATAACGTAACCCGTTCCCCATTGACAATTAACATTTCATGGTGCAGCGGGAGCGCTGCGCGGGATATTATTTTAAAAGACCGCGCAATCCGCGGATAAATATTAGCAATTTTGCGCCGGGCGCGCAAAACGTACGCGGGCTCATTAACGCGGCTCGCGTCGTTAATCCCCGATGAAAGAGTGGATTGCTCCCTCTCGCCCCTGCGATTTGCATTTTAAAAATAACGCCACCGCGCGCTACGCGCCGTTTTGTCATCGTTATGACACCCGGCGCCGATCTGCATTAGCACCTCATAAAATCTCGACGCGAGGTAAAACCCGATAATTCACGCGCGACTCGAAACTCGGAGCTAGTAAAATTCTAAAATAGGACTCACTGAAAAAAAAACTTGATAATAGAAGGACTCCGACGATTCCACGAATTAATGACATTCAATCTCGTATTTCGGCATCCCGGAATTTACGAACCTTGGGACTCTAAACTCGGATACGAGAAAAATAGCCGGATCCGAGAAATGACTAATTGTATGACATTTCTGAGATTTTACAAAAATTCAAGAGCCTCAGGGATCGAGTTGCTTGCACGTTTTCACAAGGATGCCCGACGCTAATTTTTTTTATGCTAATTATTTCGAAAGGAATGAAAAAGAGGATTATTCCTTTCGCAGGGAAGGCTCGGGTAGACTCGTTAGTCGGACTCTCTGTGTAGGACGAGCGTGTATAATTGAACAGTACTCGAGTAAAAAAGATCCCCGCGCGAATAGCTCGGACGCGATTCACTCGGTATAAGACGTCAGTCAGCTTCGGTTGCGCCAACGTCGGCCTGTGTTAAGCTGTCTTCCAGCTGACGGGTTAATGCCGACAGGACGTCACGCGAGGCGAATAAAGCTCCTAGGAGCCCCGGAGCTCCCGTGGAAATTAACGCGTCACGACTTCATCGGGTTTGATAGGATGCGTCTAAACCTCATTGCATCGCCGTCATGGTAGGTGCGGATCTAGTAATAATGATGCTGCGCGTAAATCGAACCGCACGATACTCGAGAAGTCACGCAACTTACGTCGCAACACGGTGAGCGAAAGTTAATCTGATTCGCCATTATTCGGCAACGATCACGAGATGCGATCCATTCATTATTGATCTTCTTTTGCTTCCGAAAGAAGCGAAATAAAGACCATGTCACACTATGCATTGGAGATTAAGGATTACGAATTGGAAATTAGAATTCGACCAATCAGATAATTTTAATCTTCATTCTCTTCGTTCTGCTTACTCGAAGTCTACACGGAGAAAATTTTATATTAAAAATTACTATGTATGGCAGTAGCCGTGGACCATTGCTGGAATTATAAAAATTTTTACTTTGTTTAATAACTAATTTAGTAAAAAATTAAAAATTTAATTTTTAATTTAGTAAAAATAATTTATAATTCCAGCAATGATCCACGGCTACTGCCATACATACACGGAGAAAATTTTATATTAAAAATTACTATGTATGGCAGTAGCCGTGGACTATGCTGGAATTATAAAAATTTTTACTATTTTTATTATTTTTACTATTTTTACTAAATTTCAGCAATGGTCCACGGCTACTGTCATACATAGTAATTTTTAATATAAAATTTTCTCCGTGTAATCTCCAATTCGCGATCCTCAATCTTCAATGCGTAGTGTGACACGAGCTTAAGATACCGCTGTTTTTGCATTTGTATTGGTGAATCGAATGATCGCGTGACTTCTGAAGGCGACAAGACCTTATTCATCTCCGAGCGCTGAGGAAACAGAACGATATATGGAAATACAAAACCATGCATCGCTTTGTCCGCATTTTGAATGAATGTTCCGATCGCGTTCGAGCAACCCTAGGCTTTTCTCGCGGCGCGACTCGTCCAGAAAGCCGTGTTAGTGAAGCTGTAAGAGATAGCGTTGGCGTTGGTTAAGCTTTCCCCGCGTGGGAAAGGATGCGGCTCATTCTGCTGACGGTCTACCACACAGCGGGTAGCTACCTTTCATTGAATCAAGGCAGGTTTCCTGTGGTTCATGTTAAAGAATCGGAACTGTAGCCGCAGCGTTAGATCTTTCCGTACTGTTGGGAAAGAATAGGTGTCGTGAGTATTAAACATATATCGCGGATGGCAAACGTACACGATAAGACAGATTTCGCGGCACTCGACCGGCAAGATAAGATCCCGATCATTCGCGAGTATCGATTATCTGTAATTAATTTTTAAGCGGCACTAACAATCGGCTAACAATCAGAAACGCCGATTTCAATTTCATGGGAACTCGTTAAAGACGAAAGATGCGCGCGTCGTTCGAAATATCGAGGATTGACGTATGCATTTTCATCAGTCCTGCAGGTCGAGGTAGACCGCTGCAACACGATATCGACGCGCGATATCGACACCGTTTGCTATAAAGGGGACGCGAGCGCGTCGTGACGAACACCTACATATGCATGAAATAAATAAACGAGGGGTCTGGCGTATATGACATACAGAATAGGGAGGAAACTGGCGGCCCATCGGTTCTGCCTGCAAAATGCAATCTCGCCAAGGTACGTCGGGCTCGAATAATAAAAACTAGACCCTCGTCATTCACACGTCGTATGTATTGTGATAGTATGTCGAAGTGTTAGAAGAAAGTTGAACTTAAAAAGAAAGTCGAACGGGATGCGACAGTACGGGACGGACAGCGAGGGGAAATGATGCCGACAATGCAAAATGAGATCGTGCGGGACGGATTCGCGCGAGGAATGAAATGTTAGTTCGTTCCGTGTGTTCCGTCGTTCGATCGCGTGATTCTGATTTCAGGAATGTAGGAAATAAGTCGTTGCATTCGCTCAGCGAATATCAAATAGACTCGGCAGATAATTATTGTTACGCGTGACCTTCTTCGTGAGAAAAGTTTTAGATCATAATGTACATAAAATGCAAACTACAAACGGGTTTCCCCTTCTAACGTTCAATCAAATGGTAAAAATTGACAGGACGCAGGGATTGTCTCGATAACTAAGAATACTTGATCTCGTCAAACTGATGCATTCCTTTGCACTTATTAAACATATATTAAATAAAATGATGTTATGTCTGTCAGAGAATCGAGGTATTTCGGGAGATAGAATTCCACAAGATTTTTTAACATTGAGATTGTATTAAAATATTAACGTTACGGGAAAGAATACGAGTGCAAAGAGTCAATCGAGGAACAAATTACCAAGTCGTGGGGAAAGACGAGCTCATTTTTGACAAGAAAACTACTCACTGCGCTGCAACAGCGCTACGCTCTATTTTTTAAGTCATCTGCGGGAAGAACGGTGAAGGTTGCAGGACCACCACCGATCGCTACAAGCTTAGCTCGTTCCATGGGTTCCATACGACGGACTAACCAGATAAATAAATCGGTTAAAATCAATAATAGTCTAAAGCGTTCGCTGGAAGAATGGGAATTATCGACAGAGATTCAACAGAACAATGCAGAGTAGAACAGGGATTTCGTAATTCTTACAATTTCTGTGATTATAAAGAATTTCGGAGTTTATAATAAAGATCTACAAGAGCGTATGCATCGGTCTTGTAGATCGAAATCGATGTCTATAATAATACATGCTGTAAAGAGAAAGAAAGGGGGGATACGATTTTGACGGATTTGGACGTAGAATTTAGATGACTAAATTGCAATATTTTGCTCGAAAATTAAACTGATTTTAATGCGATAAGATAATACGGATACCGTTTGTTAATGATACTTTGCAACAACATATTTAACAAAGCGAGAGCGTAGTGAATTATCAGCACAACTTAAGCGTATCAATCGCGAAAAAGCATCTTGAGTACCTCGTCTTGTTAAATAATCAAGATCACGAAAAGGCTGTGCCGTTTACTCGATCAAGCACGAGCCCGATCGAGTTACAAGCCGTTTAATTAAAAATAGAAATTGGTCGATAGATTCGTACCAAATTAAACTACCCTAATCTTCGCTTCTCTGTGTTTCGCTGAAAATTGAAAACAGGCAGATCACCGTCTGGTAGTTGCACTGCTTATAAACATCTTTCTTTATCTGTATCTTTAATAAAAACGGACGAGAGATAAAATAGATATAGGAGATAAAAGAAACCAGATGGTAAAGACAGGGGATTCAAAACATGACGTGAGAGGTAGTTATGTTATTTAAGGAGGAACAGCGTTTTTCAAATAAAATAAAAATTTTTAAGACAGCTATTCTTGTATACCGCTTCATAAATCTTTTGCGTATTTTAAAACTGTAAGAATTTAAAAAACACTGTGTCAGAAAGTATAAAATTCCATATTTGATTGCACAGGAACGAGCCGGGGTCTCATAATTACCTCTATATGTCACTAACTAGAAAAATAATAAATGAATATAGCGGGATGAATAGATGAATGATGAAATGTGCTATAGTATAAAGCGCTACGTGAGACTACGAAGCAGATTCGGGAGGGTTAGAAGCATTTCGTCACGTGGTCTCCATAGTCCCCCATACAATTGCTCCCATCTAAACGGAAAATTAATAGTACAATTATCATCGTGATAGAGACAATGGTATCTACATAATGCGTTCGTGAAACGCCTCATTGCACTGCTAATGTAATTTATGACACCTGCTCGAGATTATTGCGCGCTGACCCATGAATGGAGCGTCGCACTTGATGCCAAAGTGTAGAACATAAATTATTCTAATCTTCTAAGGCGTATCGCGTGTGGATATTTCCGTAATAATATTCCTGTCAAAATGTTTCTTCCATGATTCACGCTAAAACGTCTCATTGGAATTTACATATAGACTATTTACATTCGTAATTGGCTACACAAATACGTGAATTAATGCTAATTATGTTCTATCGATACCAATTACTTTTAAAAACACCTTTTCATACCTAAAGATGATATTTTATGTCTTTTGTTTTATAAGCTATCTGAGCTACAATAAATGCTATTAATCATATCGGCGTCGCGATGCGCTTTATGTACTTACTCCTATCAATGTTGCGTTGCAGATGCGCAGCTACGCGATGTCTAGCGTCATTGAACTCCAGATGCAACCCGAGTCGCAGCAACGTCGGATTTTGTTCTACCAATTGTGTGATTTCCATCTCAATCTTGTTACCCAATACTTGTGACCTCTAAAAAATGGTCCAAATATCTCGATAGATCTTACTGTCGCTAGTCTTGTATGAAATGTTCGTGCACATAATTTTATGTGACGACTTACCTGATTCGAACATCGGAATTCTTCGATAGACTTTGTTTTAAGAAGGGACCTGATCAACCTTACTGTCACAGGCGGGCTTATGAAATTCGTCTCCACGCTGAAGAACAAAAGTATTGTTTTTTATTAAAACAATGAGAAATTATCAGAATATTGAGCATAAAAATATATAATTTTGTGCATACTTGAGTACTTTGAGTGTCGAATTTTTCTCTACTGCATCGGCCAGCCGTTGTGTGGTTTTGTCGTTGAGTCCAACATTGGTTAAACTTAGCGACTCGAGATGTGTGTTCATTTCCAAACCTTCGAACAACTGCACGAATTTTTCGTCCGAAATATTCTATAACAAGACATTGTTGTCACAATTTAGCATGAAACACGTCGTTCTCTTTGCAAAAATATAATCTACGATACTTACTTTAATATTGTTCCAATTTAAATCAGTTAAAGACGAGTCATCGTCCCGCACTTGTTTAATGGTAGCATCGACGTCTGTGTCATTAGGCGGTTCCATCGGATAAACTTTCGGTTGACTAGCTTTTGTCACTCCGTCCCAGCCGAGTCCGACTGGCTGTCCAGAATTCAGTAGAGACGCGTGATACTGATCTTGATTCATCATAGAATGGAATCCAAGAATAGCTGGAAGAGATAAAAGGAAGAGATAATCTCAATTGTTTATCTTTTCACTCTGATACAATGGGCTTTTAGAAACGATCGATCTTCTTACCAGCAAGATCAATGATTTCTTCTTGGGTGGCGGCCGAAAGCGCTTGTTCGTACTCTTCCCCGAGATCTATAGCGATCTGTTCATCTGCCTCCTTTTCTTTCACGTTGTCTTGTGGCGGAGGTATCCACTGGAACGAATAATATAATATAACACATAATCTAGATACAAATATATTGCACAACACTTATTTTACTAGTTTTATTCAATTAGACATTGACTTCAGCTTTTCTATATATTTCTTTTTCTAAATATAATCTCAGATTTCAGATTTCTACAAAACTGATAAACTACGATCTATATATTTGTAGGATATTACTGTACTCACTTTTTTGCCCCTAACTACACCAGGTACATATGGTTTCAGTTCTGGAATATCAGGTGTCTCTAGAGCTTGTTTGTTGATATGCTCGATGAGCTTCTTGCGATTCAGCGGCCCTGTAGGACTCTTGTTGCATTCATAACTGCAACGTTGCGAAGGCGGCATGAAGCTGTCCTGCATGTATATAACAGATTCAGTATCCCAAGGAATAAAACTGCTAGTTTTTCTTTTAAGTAAATGGACTTACGTCAGGATCCACTTCCTTGGCCAGTATATTAAGCTCCTCCGGCGTAAGCTCCGCCAGCAGCTTATCCACGTCAATGTCATCATACTCGCTCAGATCCTTGCCGTACAGCTTGGCCGCCGTCGTCATGGTGGTCGTCTTGGTCGACGAAGAGGTCTGTAAATCGTCCCATGGTGACTCATCAACGACCGAGTGTTTCCTCGACATTTTGCAAAGTTCTAAACTACTCCCGGTAACGCACTATCCGCGCGGCAGTATTATCTCGACAATTATCTCAAATATTATCTCTAGTTCCAACGTCTCAACGCAAAAATCATTCAGTTACGATAATCGCGACACTCAAGGCATGTACAATCGCGCGTAGGCCGCAGGACGCTTTCGCGGATAGCGATCTCGTCACCGCGAGAAACAGAGGGAAGGCCTATCGCGTTATTGACGTCTCAGGCCTAATTATCGCGGCGCCCGTCGGCCGGCCGGGATCAATTATTCAAAGGGCGCATTGACCGGCCGCGCGGGGGGCGCGCGGGCACAGGGGGCCGTCGACACGGGCCGCGCCCGCTTCGACTCGCGAGATGCCGACTCGCGACCGACTTCCTTTATCGCGAAGGCGTTTCTTATCGGCCGGAGAGCGCGCGGCGCCGGCCGTTCGACCGCGATCGACTGATCCGATCGCGTCGACGTGCGCCGCGTTTAAATTCAGCGAGCGTCCGACGCGGCTGATGCCCCCTGACCCAGATAATTCGGGATCGATTTTCATTGACAAGTCGCGTGCCAAATCGGCGGCGACGATCTCTCGCTTTGGCAGACGCCGCCGCCGCTGCCGCCCGGCTGACGGGTCGGTTTTTTTGGGACTTACTCGATGACGCGTCGCGGTGTCACCGCGAATGGGTGTACCGCGTGCCGCCACCCGTGGTGTGGATGCAAAAAAAATCGGGAACCCGCTCCGCACGATCCGCACGATCCTCACGCACACAAAGATTCGCACTCCGATGATACGCGGACGCGAACGTCTCGCTCGCTAACCAGCCCACCAGATCGCGGCAGCGCCCTTTAACGCCGACAACGCGATTGCGTGACGGCGGTTGAGTTCGATCCTGCAAACTCCCGGTGAAACTTGTCCAGATTCCGGGATCCCCGAACAGGACGCGTACCGATTCTTAATTTCCGATTAGGAGGATGTAAACAAGGGATTACAGTCCCTTCTCGATGCAGTTATGAGATGGACGCGATTTTGACTGTGCGTCGATTGGACAACTGCACTTTTGACTGCACGCGACGCTGGAAGGTGTTATGACGAATGGAGTATACGTCGAGGCGAGAGCGGGAGATTTAAAGCGACGTGACAGCGAGTCGCGTTAGACGAGTATAGATGCGTTTCGGGAATAGTGTTGAGTGTTTAGCGTTTAAACCAGAGGCGAATATAGATATTATTCTTATTAATTATTACTTTACTAAATAATATAATTACAAGATCGCGAAGTGTATTAAACAATTAAAAATCGAAAACGGCCAAATACGGTCATAGCAGATCTTGGTGCTCATTAATATTTTATGTGTGAGTTTTCTAGTTCTTTTGAACTACGCGCCGTTACTTTCGGACTTAAAACGCAGTTCTTGAAACCAGAAAAGTAATATTACTTTACTATTTATTATTCATATATAATAATTATATATATATATAAGAGTCATGCGCGCGAAGATGGTTTCAGAAGATTATTGGTTTTTAATAGCATTTTGTCGATTAAAGAAGTAAAGTTCGAAATCTCAAATTTAAAATTTTAGGAATTCTCAATTGTTAGAATTATTAGAAAATTCTGGAAATTTTAGATATAATATATAATATAATGTGACTTGCTTACTAATTATATTTTCCTGATATTTTGTGAATTTTTCGAAATTCTTGATACTTTTCGTGTTTCAAAGTCTCGAATTCTCAGAATCGCGATTCTTGAACTTCTTGGCAAATTTTTGGAATTTTAGATATTGTGTAACTTCCTTGCTAATTATATTCCTCTAATATTTTGTCGACATTCGTGACTCTTGATTTCTGTATTTCAAAATTTTCGAATTTTCTCGGAATCGCGATGCTTTGAATTCTTGGACAATTCTTGGAATTTTAAATAGTGCAATCTCTTTGCCAATCATATACTCCTGACACTTTATCGATTTTTGTGAATTTAGATTTTTGTATTCAAATTTTCAAATTTAAAATATTGCAATTCTTATATTATAATTTAAATTGTATTAACAATCGAAATTACAAACGTCTAAAGACATCTTAAAATAATGTCTTAAAAATGTTATAAATAATTTCATAATATATTTTAAGGATAATGTATTTTAAGACATAAGATATAAACATAGACATTTTAAAGACTATTAGAAGACATCTGTCAAACAGATGTCTTCTAATAATTCCACAAGACATTTTCGAAATTTCAAGATGTTTCTTAGACAATTTCCAGACATCATATAATGTTCTCTGGATTACATTACATTATGTATAAAGATTATCATAATATGAATATAATTATATGGAGAGAGTAGCTCGAGTTCTTGAGCTTCCTGTAACAGCAAGTTCCGTTCCTTTTTCTCTTTGAAACATTAGTTTCATTTAATAACTGGTTCTCAATGCAACGATGCATTTCTCAATCAACTTCGAAGTATCAACTATCAAGCTCCAGCGCTATGGTCAATACCTACACATTTTCTCATCGGCGCATCATCTGCTATTCAAAATGCATCGTCCATCGTTCAAGTTTTTCACAATTCAAAATGAATTCAAGAGCCGGTATAAAAATATCCGCGCACTCGGTGTGCATCCGGTAACGCGCAAAACCATGCAGCACGAGTCATCCGCATATTAATCGAGCCCCGGAGTCCTCGTTTCTCGGCTGACCGTGAAACCGGCACGTGAATCCAAGTTGCCAAAACCGGCAATTCCCCTTCTTCCATCCTCTCTGCTTTTCTCACCCGGCCCCTCCAGTTTCCCCTTGAATCACGTAATCCGCGGAGACTCGGCATTGACATAATCGATCTGACGGCTCGGAGTCGCTCAAGGTCACAGCGCAAGAAAGATCTCGGGCGAGAGAAGAGGAACGGATTATCGGATTGGGGAGGAGGTGAAGGGGGAGGAGGAGGAGGAGGAGGATTAGGAAGGTCAAAGGGGATCCGCGATACGCGCGTAGATGATCTATCAGGAGGGAGAGATCGCGGGGCCATCTCCGGATCGGCGGTCCCGATCGGAGTGTCCGTCGCGCGTTGTAGCGCACGCTGATGGCAGCGACAGCCCGCAAAAATAGCTGAGGCCTCCTCGCTGAGGCTGGCACACTCCCAACAGGCTATACTTGGACATACCCGCGCACACGATTATTTATAGTGAGCGCGAGAGCGCGGCCACTGGCCTTCTTACGAACTAACCAGCCGCGGCTACCAGCCGAGGAGACATTCCGCCGCCCGTGACCTAGGCCCGCATTAATAACGGGCTCCACCCTTGCCTTGCGACCACGAGGAACTTAGCACTTTGCACTCGCTGGCGGGCGTAGCCCTGGCATCAGCACTTTTGCGCTCCTCTCCCTCTCTCTCTCTCTCTCTCTCTCTCTACTCTCGTTGCCCCTCGTGTGATCGCGGACTATCCTCCGACAGATCCTCTCTTCTCAGGCTGTCGGCTCGCTTTAAGTCTTTCGGCACCCACTTCGCTAGCCGCCGAGGTCCTTGGACCCTTGAGCAAACCCGTAGTTCATTCATTCCAGACCTCGGACGAACGAGATTGGATCTCCCATTTTCAGAGAGCTTGGACTCGGTAATGAGGTGACATTTCGCATATCAGTCGGTCTAGGATTTAGAACTCTACGTCTGTGGATTTCTATGCATTTAATGTAGATCCTGGACTCAAGCAGCGAAGCCTATTTTTAAATCGGTGCAGCGCGAGATATTGTTCACAAGCGCGGAAACCAGCAGATTATAAACAACAGCGAGAGCTTGAAAGGTCTCCGGAGAGGGTGTGCAATTTGAATGAGCTACTAAAAATAACACCGTCTTTCTCGCGGACGTGTTTCCTTATTTTCCTCTCGCTCGACCAGCCGACCAGACGGCCGGGTCGTGAAAAAAAGTCGGGGATACGAAAGTCACCCGGTGATAAACCGCGCCTGTCCGCAGATATTTTTACCCGGATTTCTAGAGTCATTTTCAATGTTAAGGTGATGATATTCCGCGGCCTATCGCGCGCACGAGACACCAACAAGGCGCACCGAGCCGAAGACGGCGGCGGCTGAAAAAGAAAATTACCACCCGGCTGTCCGTAATGATCTTATTTGATTTCTATTACGTTTCTCCGATTCGTTGTTTATCTAATTTGAAGACTTTCCAGCGGAACCCAGGAGCCCGTTACGAGGAAGTAGGACGAAAATGCCGTGACGGCGCGGCGCGATGGAAAATGCAATCGGTTTTTTTCCTCCTTCGGCTGATGGGAAAGCGAGTCGTTCGTTCGCGAGAAGCGAATTGACCGGCAACGCACGCGTCCGAAGTTAATTTCTAACGGCGATTGATCGGCCATCAGGTGCGGAAGTAAGAGCCGCGAGATCTGCATCGTTAAACGTGACGATAACTTTCGATGCCATCTGCGTTAATTACATCCAGTTGGTCAATTTGCGTATGCAATCGACTGCACTTGAGGAGAAACGGTTCACCTGATCCATTAAAAAGAGGGATCCAACATTTTAAGATTTTAAAGAGAATTATAAGTATGGTTTTATATTTTTATTTATAAAGTCAATTAATGTCCATTTCTACCAATGTAAATTAACTTTAATCTCGGCTTAACTTGCTATTTATCTTTTTCTAATTTTAAGAATTAGAAAAAGACACAGAGTTAGTTAAACCGAGATTAAAGTTACAATTTACATTAGTAGAAATGGACATAGGTGTTAGAGACCAGCGACATTAGAAAGCATAACGGTTTAAAAATATTCGTAAAAATGATAAAAATTTTCCGCGGTCGATTCCGAGCCGTTGACAGGAAAATTCGCGTTATCGGTCCGTCTTAGCTACGAGCGCCGTTTCCTCCGCTCGACTTCGTCCAACGTACCCGGAGCGTATACATGAATCAAGCGATCTTTGAGGTTCGTTTGCGGCGTAACGGTCGTTAAACATCGTTTTATGCGGCGTAACGTACCGCCGCAACGGTTTCCACGGCGTTACGCTGCTAGTATTTATGCGCGTCTAGCAGCTGGCGAACAATGTTGTCGGGAGACATTGTTCAATGACCTGGAGCGTTTCCCGAGCCGTACGTTCGACGGCAGTCGCGGATCAAGCGCGCCTCAGTATAATCAATAGCGATAATTATCGCCGATATCGCGCCGTTCTCCGTCGCGTGACTTCGCGATCGGCGAGTGCGCGCGCGGCAGGTCTCGAAGATCGCGCGTAATTACAGCGTGCTCTCGCCGCGTAATGACGGTAATAACCGTCGCGGATCCCGTAAGTTAGCTCGCGACGATCGCGATGCAAATCATACTCGCGGGACGATTTATCTGGCGCGGCTCGCACTTTACGATCCACGGCGGTCGAGATCGTTTTGCATTCGCGAGTAAGGAGACGCGCGCGTGCCAAGCGCGCACGTTACACAATTCGACGATTCTTCGTGCCATCGTAGTCGACCTGCGTTCCCGTCGTACTTTCCGACGTAGGCAAAATAGGATTATATAGACATAGGATGTTATATTTATGGTGTGTGGGCAAACAAGTACACGTCAAAATTCAGTAGTTATAGAAATTCGTGTCTTAAGTTTTAGCATTAATAAATTACTATTGTAATTACCCTAATAATATCAGGTGTAAGGGTAATTGTAAGAGTAATTACCCTAACAATATCAGGTGTAAAACTAACAGAGATATTTACTTACAGGTACTGTGTATACAATATAAGTTAAATTATACTGTCCAAAATCATAGTCTTTTTGTAGTTATACATAGGATAATTCTAATATAATGGTAATTTAACAGAAATGAGTTATACTATTTAAACTATTAAATAGAGTTCATAAAAATATCTGTAGACTTTGACTCATTTTCGCAAAATTCTGACTTATACTTGTTTGCCCACATATCATAAATATATTACCTATAAGACTTATTTTCTCTGCACAGATCCAATTTGGTCTCTCGATCCATCGTTCGATCGAGATCTTCTTCTTTCATTCTCTTTCTCTCTCTCCATCTCTCTGTGTGTGTGTACAAACAGATTCCCGCTGGCGTTATGCCAAGCACTCGGACGGGAATTGGTAAAACCGCCCGGTCCCGGAAAGCGCGAAGATGTGATTGTGAAAGTGTATCAATACGGGCCCCGCGATCTGGGTTATCGTGTCAACTTTTCAATTAGTCGGCGACAAACCGGCGGATGTGAAACTCCAGTTAGTAATTAGATCGACATCACGCGCGTAGATATAGATTAAGGATGATTATTAAAGTTAAACTAAACGAGAATTTGATTGGAGATATAATCAAAAATTGGGATTAAATTGGAATGAGATTTGGAATTATATTAGGATTAACTCGAAATTGAATGGGAATTAAACAGGCTCTCGAATGGATTAGGCTGTAATTAAATGCGTGCGAGTATCAGATGGGCGTTTATCTCAAAGTAAATCGCGGAATATAAAATTCAGATAAAGAAGATAAACATATGTGATAAATTTTTAAGTCGACCCGAGTGGCAAGAGATGGTATTCTATTAATTACAACGTATCAACCATACGGATTGTGGTCCTCTACGTGTAATAAATTTAATATTAATAAATGCTAAAGCATCTATTTTAGATTCTCCCCCCCTCCCCAACACCCTCCCATCACGAAAACTGTTAGAAAATTTATTAAGAAGATAAAGTTCAAGAGCCGATATGTCCTTTCAACGATTGCAGCACGCCTTTCTCCATTTATTTCAGGCTCTACTACATTCCTCATCGCGGTGATCTAAAACGGTAGTGACATTTGAGAAATCGTCCGATTGTTCGCCTTCGACACGACGCGTTTAGTTTCGGCAAAACTGTCAATTTCCCCTGAGTTAGTCAAAATCACGGTGCATATGTATCCATTTGCAGACTCCATCCACTGTGACGTTTGAATATTCATCGACGGCGCATCGGCCGACTTCCTGGTGAAAACCCCTCTGCAATAATTATCAACGGCGGCGACGGAGCGTCGCAATTTTTAATGCGGTCTGTAACGTCGATACCCTGGCGGAGGCACATCGCTAAATTGAGCGAATCCATCGGCGAGCACGTGCGTCGACGGAAACGTCCGTCCGTGATATCGTAGGTCAGTGATCACGGGAATCAATTCCGGTTATTTTTGATCCGCGGCTGTTGTATCGCCTACTGACATGCAATTATCGTACGCGACACCTAAACCTCATGCTATTTGCTTCTCTCATCGCTACGCGCGAAAACTTTGAACCCTGCGCGAAAAGAACGGTTTTGCCGAAGTATCTAAAAACCATGCCAGCTATAGATTTGAAAATAATTAAGTTGGACCATAAAAGAAAGAATATATAATTGTATTTGACGCTCAACTGTTTGCTAGAATGTCAAAACTTTTCGCAGCATTATCATCACGCTTGAGAGAGCGTCCCACATAATTACTCTGATTGTCCAACATAATTTTTAAATAATTTTAGATCTTTATAATTTTAGATCTCTGTCCGACCTAATTTTTGTATATTTCAGCAAAACCGTTGTTTCCATGTGAATCCGTTGTCGAATCGAATCCTTGAATAAAACAGACTCTGAAATCAATCGGGCATCGAAGATTCTTTACCTGTGAATTTTTATATTTATACCTTTGCTCTTTTGAAATTCCAGAAAAAGATGGAAAGTCTTTTTCACGCCTCGTAAATTAAGAGTAAGATTCATGAATGGATAAACGAACCTCTCGATACACTCGAATTCGCTGCATAGGTAACTAAATATTTCGAGCAATACAGTCGGGCGCTTAAATCAACTTTGGCGAAAAGAACCGTGGTTTGCTGGAGGCATGTGTATGGTTAGCGAACGCAGTTTGGCGGAACAATCGAGCGATCGCGATATTATACGGTTTCGATTACTAGAATAATGAAGCGCCCTGGCACCGCCGATATGCGCAGCAGACTGATCAAATATTAGCCAATCGTTAATTAGCGGCGTTCGCTCATTTTCTCGGAAATACCGCACGCAAAATACACGCATTATCCGAATAATCGCTATTTGCTTACGGCCTCAATGGATCGCGACATTATCGAAATCGAGACACAAAGCCGCGCGATGAAATGTGCAAAAATATTTCGCGAGCTCCAAAGTGTCCTCGTAGCTGAAAAGCGTTCAAGCAAGTGTAATTTTTATTAAATCGTCTAATCTCTCGGTTCTCGAACGCGATGATGTCAGGTCCTTGAATAAAGTAGAGCATTCGTCACGTATAATCGGGCTGATCGTCGCGGGAGCTAGAGTATTGCCATAACAGCACGTCGCGGCGACTCGTCGGGCGAATCTCGGTAATTACCACAAATGGAGCCGTACTTACGCAACGGAGGGGCCGCAGGGACGATGATCTTGATGTGAGATAATCACGCGGCACAAATTCGCAAAGGAACCGGCTGTGAGACTCTGATAAAACGTCCGCTGGGATGAACCCGAGCCGAGCCGAGCGAGCAAGGAGCGGCACGTGAGTCGAGACGACAGTCGCCCGGAGTTGGAGTGCTACTAAACAACCGAGTTTTACGCTGGAGCCTCGATGAGAGGAGTACCGGAGCGAGTAGAGCGGTATTGTGCGCGAGTAGCGAAGTCTACGAGCCGCGGTGGCGGCTGCGTTCAAAACGACTTTCACTTCGAGGCCCGCGGGGCCCGCTTCCTTAGATGGGGTTTTCAAAATTTTTTTTTTTCGTTCGAACACGCGGCTCGATGACAGATTACAGGTGACGATGATGTCAGCGGAAGTTGTTTCTGGTCTGTACTTGCCGCTCTTGCGTCAAAGAGCGCGGCTTTCTGCTAGATTCTCGCGCGAGAAGGATTTGAATCCCAAGTATTTAAGGATCTTTTAAATAAAATTCAAAGACTTCAAGGTCAAAGCTTGAGTACTCGATAAATAAGAGGTACTAAATTACGACATAGAGAATGTACTCATTCTAAAATATAGAAAACTCTTCTGCGGAGAATTATAAAAATGTATAAGTTATTCGGAACAAGTTATATAAGGTAGAATTTTCAACTATTCGGATATAAGTGAATAATGAGCGAAATGTTGACTCTTTCCACTGCGTTTCTTCATGTAAACGTGGTAATAACGCGGCCACAAATACCCCATCCTCTGTTGCAAGCACAATGAGATATCATCTGACGTTTGATAAATTTATTACCTTGCCCGAACGGCATTTTCATCTCCGTGGCGGTCCCTTGTCCGAGTAAACAACCCGTTGCCGCTTGAGATCGGCGTGATATCATCTGACGGACTCGCCGGATGACCTCATCGCGCCTGCATATCAACCGTTAGATAGAGATGCAGGCGAGATTGTCGCGCGTCTCTCCTACGGAATTCTTCATAAAACTCCCATACGCCTGGTATAATGGCAGGTGCTATTGTCCGAAGTGCCGCTATGCGAATTTCGCGTCGTGGGAGATACAAATGCGATTATAATTTAACACTCCGCAACGCGCAACATGATCGCAGACCTGTGGTGTCCGAACCATTCTCAAACTATACAAGCATATGGAAATCGTCATAAAGATATCGTAAAAACTGCTCTAATGACCGTCCTAATCTCTCAGACATCTTTATACGACATCTTTTGAACTTTCACGTTGTTTGGAAATTAACAGACATTTAAATACCGCAATACACCATAATATATTAAACCTCAATCACAGATCATTTAATAGAATGTTTTTGTAGTTATAGGACACCCTAATTTGTCTTTTTTATTTTTAGTGATTTCTTTATAGTTACAGAACGGTCCATTACTTTGGGTATTTCTGAGAGAAAAGTTTCGTGGAACAGCAGCTACAATTTTAATGGAAAATAGCACACTACTTGCGGAATAATATTTGCATAATAATATTTGAATAATAAAATTGTACAATGGTACTTTTAAAAATTAAAATATGAATATTAAAAGAGTATGCAAGAATAAATATCCCTTTGTTCCAGGAAACAATCGCAACCAAAATCCTACGCATCTTCCGCCATGGGCGCCCTTACAACTTTTTTCAAGGGGGGGCAGAGTGTAAATATACTTAGGGAGATAACATTTTTGTAAGGTTCTTCCAAACGAACGTTATTTAATATTTTCAAATAATATTTGTTAAAGAAATATTTATGTAGATTTTTATTTTTAAGTGTATAAATTTCAAATAAAAATTATCTGGTTGTCAATCATAAAATCATTCTAAATTGAAAAAATTAAAATCCAGGGCTGGAATATATCTTGGGCGCCTATGTGTGTGTGTGTGAGACATTTGTTATATATTATTACATTCGTGTTGTAATACATTAAATTGAAATAATATATATGAAATATTAATTAAGCATTTATTATTAAATTTTCATTTCTGTATATATGCTAAGGAAAGATGTTCATATATATGTACTTTTCAATAAAATTAAAAGATCGTTACGAGTAGGACCATTTTCGTGGCAAGAAAAATCGTAGCTTATTTTCTAAAAGAGTATTTTAAAAAGAAAACTTCCAATTTTTAGAAGATTTCAAGCAAAGATAAAACAATGTATTTTCGTGTATTCTCATAGTTGACGCTTTTATTAATTTTGCATGATCGACTTGGAAATGGTGCCACTTGGAGCAAGAGTGTCGTTGGAACTCAAAACTTGACAATGCTGAAAACAAAGTCTTTAGAATGCGTTTTTGAAAAACATTCTATGACTATTTTTTATAAAAAAGAGTTTGTATTTCGTAATTTTTTCCATCGATCCAAGTGCCCATAATGAATTGTTAAAATACTTTACAAATTCAATGTTTTGTCAAAAGGTATATATTATTAATTTATTATATTTAAATTTAAAATAATTGTATATATGTATAAACATATTTTCTGTCTTAATTTATTTTTAACAATGATTATGCATGCAAATCACATTGAGCACTAGTAATTTATGAGATAATGAGATAACAGAAATTTTGAAACGATGAAATTATATATTTTATTAAAATTTATATTAAATGGACTGCTAATAAACAAAAATATATTCTTTGGCTGACGAGGCCAAGAATTTATTTTTCATTCAAAGGACAGGTTGCTTATATCCCTGCGATGGTTGTTCTTTACTTGCGAGCAGGGTTGGGCAATTTGGCGCTGCGAGTAGTTTCCTACGATTCCTACGTATAAAAACGTATAATACATATAAAAACGTATAAAACGTATTATACATGACAAAACTGTAAAGGCCGTATTACATTACGGTTTGTGGACTCGACTTGCGATTGCGATTACGATTGACGGTTGCGGAATAACCAATCAGAGCAAAGCAGCTTGTCAGCTGATTGGTCAATCTGTAACTGTCAACCGTAATTCCAACCACAACCAACCCCTTGGGCCCTTATCTTATTAAGATTAGCGCAAATTAAAAAGCGACCTTAAAAAGCGGGATTCTGACATAATAAAGTAGTAAACAAGGAAAATAACCGAATACAGACGTATTTAAAAAAAGTATTGTTATTTATTAAAAGTGTATCAAAAATAACGTAAGTAAAGGAAGTAAATTTAATGTTATAATCTATCCTGTCTGTCCAAAAATAAATTGTTAGATATATTGACAATTTCTTTCTATGTCTCTAGATTTAACAATGAAAGCAGCCAAAACGGAACAAGCCAAATGTGGGGTTAAACGTTCTCATCCTAATTCATATGAATTCAATTCGATCACTCGTACTGCAATTGCACATGCGCACTGTATGGTGGCGTCACTTTCGTATTATTATACATGGATGAAACCTATAGGACGTATTATACGTAGTTTCATCCATGTATGAAACCCATGTATAATACGTTATGTATAATACGTGCCCAACCCTGCTTGCGAGTTTGTCGGCGCCGCGTAGCGGCCGCGTCGTGAAACGCGCCGCGTGTCGCCTCGCACTCGCGAGAAGCGCGTGGTGGCCGGGATGCCATTCGGCAGGTTCTCGAGTCTCGACGTGTGGCAGTAGCCGGATTGTTATACGCCTTGCCGGCGTGCTTCAATCCGGCTAGCCGCCACAATTCTATAAACTTATTAGTTTGCAGACATGGGCGCCCTTACAACTTTTTTCAAGGGGGGGCAGAGTGTAAATACACTTAGGGAGATAACATTTTTGTAAGGCTCTGCCAAACAAACGTTATTTAATATTTTCAAATAACATTTTTTAAAGAAATATGTATGCAGATTTTTATTTTTAAGTGTATAAATTTCAAATAACAATTATCTGGTTGTCAATCATAAAATCATTCTAAAAATTAAAATCCAGGGGAGGCATATGCCCCTCTTTGCCCCCCTCATGGGCGCCATGTCTTCCGCGGACGCCGACGAGCCTTTGTCTCCCGAGAGTAAATCTCGAAATAGCGAGAGAGAGGAACGCGACAGACAACTAAGCTGTAGATATCATCAAGATGAATTTCCACGGAACTCCTCGATCTTCGAGCTTCACGGAAAGCCGGAGAAGAGTTATTCCTCGCCGCGCATCCTCGGCTTTTACAAAAGTACGAACTACGGAGAACACGTCTTCTATTTCGGATCGTCCGATTGCGATTCGCTGGTGTATATTTCGAGAGCGTGGTTGACCTTGATCGGTGATGCCCACACTTCCGTGCTCGCGTTTGCCCCATCGATCAGACACGCGATCGGCGACGATCTCTTTGGCAAGGGAGCACATCTTTGGACACGTTGCGATTGAACACAGCCAATCGCGATCTCAAACGGACTAGTTGTGATGGCAGAAAAAGCAGCTTAATAAGCGCTTAGTAGTTCTTTAATATAATTGGTTCTTGTCTGTAGTTCCTCGCTAGACCTGTGCATAAACCAATCATATTGGAAAATCTTACAACAGTTGCAAAGCTGCTTTTCCTACTAAACGCAGCCATTATAATTGGCTGCATTCAGCCAAGAATATTCTTTAATATGATTAGTTTGTACACTTAAATCCAGCAAGAAACTAAGAGCAAAAACCAATCATATTAAAGAATCTTGCCCTGAAAAAAAAATTCTTGGTAAACTTGTAAGATGCATTTAGTAATACTTTTTTCGAAGTATTTGATTATTATTACCGATTATAATAATAATAACAAAACATTTAATTGTAATAATTATATTTATAATTATATTTATAATTATTATATATACATTTGTAATAATTATATTTATAATTATTACAAATGTTTATAATTATTACAAAATGTTTTGTTATTATTATTATAATCGGTAATAATAATCAAATACTTCAAATGAATTATTACAAAATGTTTTGTTATTATTATTATAATCGGTAATAATAATCAAATACTTCAAAAAAAGTATTACTAAATGCATCTCACAAGTTTACCAAGAATTTTTTTTCAGTGTATAACAGTTGCAAAACTGCTTTTTCTGCTAAACGCAGCCATTGACGAATCGGAGGTCACTATAATCAATCGCAACGTGATCGATCGGTACCCATTCTCTTGGCAAGCTTCCGGTACTCCTCACCCAAACGTCGCCAATTGTTGTTTCACAAATCGAGCTATATACATACGAAGGATCGTTGGTTGATATGCACTTGATAAATACTCATGTCTATGAGTAAATAGAGGTCGGAGATTGCCATCGGCGACAAATGGAGAGTTATCAGTCCCGCCGCGTGATCGATAGGAAACCCCGGTAATGAGAAACCGTCGTCGGGGTCGCTGACACAGGCCGACCGCGACACGGGATATACCCGGTGCACGTTGTTACCCCGCGATCTCCGGTACGGTGCGTAAATAATCGCGCGTGTCAATGCGGCCTAAGTTTAGCGCACTCGTAAAGCCGGCCGGTTGGCCGGCCTCTGGCGTGCACGCGCAAATCGATCACGGATAGAGGGAAAACGTTTCACGCGCGTATATTTCGGGACGGTTTATAGATCTCCGTGCTGTTTGGGGAACTCTCGCGATTTATGGCACGGGCGTTAAACTGACAGGTACGGCGGAGGTGCAGTAATCCCGCGGTGCAAACTTGTTGGCGTTATTGGAGTCGTAAAGCGTTTCTTTCCATACTCCAGAAATTTATTTGCGCTTCTGTTAATACTCAAAGACTCCTCAAAGAAACGCGGATACAAAAGAGCTTAGGAAAATGCGGCTTCAAGGCTTTTGTGCGTTCGAAGTATCGGTACATCAAGCTCGAGAACAATTAGATACTTTTACCCGATGCCGTTCGCGTAGTTCCTATCCACGGCGTCACAAAGACACAAAGACGTTGTTGCTAGTGCAGACAATGTCTTTGTCCCTTCAATCCCGCGGCCACATGCCATCGTGCATTTAAAAGGCCTCCTTAGTCACGATCGGCTGACCGCGGCCCAACCGCACGCGCGTGGGAACCTCTGCGGTGACTGATGAAAAGGTCAAGCCGTATAGGTTTACGCGCCGATCGGCGTGCACGTGCAGCACGCCGTAATAAAAGCCGCCCTCGCGTCGTGCATAATCGAGCGATTTACGTATTCGAAGGTGGTCCCGAAGACAGCCCGAAGAAGACCCGCGACATTTACAGCGGCAACGACAATCCGGTTCCTGGCAATCGACGACGCCACGACGCGACGTCGCTCTCTGCCGGTTTAATTAAAGATTCATAAACGGCGCGCGCTTCTCCTCAAGGCTAATTGTAAGACGATTTACGCGAGGTAAATATCGCGCGATACGGTCGTAAAAGAAGCAACACGGCGGCCTTCGCAGGAGAGAAAAGCCGACGATCGCGTCGAGCTCCGCTGGCGAATCTAAACTGTCCGACAGTTCTTGAATCGAAAACAATGCGTTGCTCGTCTGGGGCATCACTTTCATTTTGCCAAGACCAAACGCGCTTTTCCTCCGACCGATTAAGCGCAAGCCGCTCCCGTTCGCACGATTAAATACAATTGTTCGTCGGACAATATTTTCGTAGCACACTTTCCAGAGCACACGGAGAGATCCCGATCGCCAGATGAAACGCCGCGATACACGCGCTAAGCAAATTTACTTGCGCCATAACGCGTCGCGTATGGGCATCCAAGGTGGAAACTTTCTCTCGCTTTAAGAGTCATCATCCGGCACGAGGCGTCCGCGTAATCTCGGCAATTTACGCATTCCTAGAACATGATTGCAAGAAACTAAGAATCCGCATTTGCAGTTGAGTTAGTCTGTACAACCTACGTATTCTTATCAGAATTGTAAAATTATTATATCGATATCTTTTGATTCGCTGCTAAACTCGTAATGTCAAATTATACCCAATTTGAGTCATTCTCAATTATTCCTGCATGAAAAAAATTATGTATCAATAGCATTTTAAATCTAATTGAAAATAATTTTCATTAAAATTGACCGCGATATGTTTAAAACAATTCAAATTCGAGATAGGCCACTGACGGTTATAGCAGATCTTAGTGCTCCAATAATATTAATAGAGAGTTTTTGCAACACCGTCTTTTAGATACGGTAAACGCTAAAACCACGTTATTGGGTACTGCGCATGCGCAGTTTTGTCTTTCGACCCAATAACGTGATTTTAGCGTTCACCGTATCTAAAAGACGGTATTGCAAAAACTCTCTAATGTGTGATTTTTCTATAAACTGCGCGCCGTTACTATCGGTCTTGAAACGCAGCTCTTTTGAATATCACAATATTAAATTGATAATCAATTTAATGATACTGATGCTAACAAGCATCTATAAAATTCCCTCCTCCCCATCCCAACCCGATGGTCCAGGTTCAAATCCTGGTTGAGGTAATATTTTTCGCAACGAATTTCTTCACAGTTTTTCGGGTTGAGATGGGGAGGGGGGAATCTTATAGATGCTTGTTAGCATCAGTATCATTAAATTGATTATCAATTTAATATTGTGATATTCAAAAGAGCTGCGTTTCAAGACCGATAGTAACGACGCGCAGTTTATAGGTACACGGAAAAAAAATTTGTTAACTTGACTAAATCTTTCAACTAAATAAAATTTATTTAGTTCAAGTATTTATTTATTTAACTTAAACAATGTTGAACTAAATAAACTTTATTTAGTTGAAAGATTTAGTCAAGTTAACAAATTTTTTTTCCGTGTAGAAAAATCACACATTAATATTATTGGAGCAATATAAGATCTGCTACGACCATCAGTGGCCTATCTCGAATTTGAATTGTTTTGAAAATAATTTTATTAATTCAATAACAGTTCTAATAAAACAAGAGCATACGTATTTGTTTCATCAATACTGTAATGTTATTTAACTTCAGAAATTAATTAAAACTTAAACTTGATCCCCTTTAATATTTAACAGTATTCGGTTAAATTAAATTTTGTAACATAGAAAAAAAAATATATATATAGTTTTCTCTTCATGGAACTCAACTATATGAAACCGCAATATTCTCGACAGTTTCATAAGGGTAAAAGAGAAGATCTTCAAGTTTCAACTCCACTCCTTACCCCCAAGGAACGAGCTCAAAGCGAAACGCGACAGACAGACGTGGAGGAATTTCGCGAGAAACCACTTTGAATAAATCACGCTCGCTCGCGAATACATGGGTAAAAGCTTTTCCTCCGAGTGTGCCGCGAGCATCTGGCTCTCTTTATTTTTCATTGTCGACAGCGTCGATATATTCATTGGCAAATTCGCGAATCGCGGATCCAGAAAAGCCAAAGGGGAACCTCGTCCGACCGCCGCGCTCCGATCGAAGTTCAAGGCCGTTTATCGGCAACGGGGGTAGCGGATCCACGTGTACTTAATTTTTCTCTGTCTCGCGAGAGAGAATAATGACCGCGAGCGAGGTCAAAAACCCTGGGAATCCCTCATTTACCGCGTGCCTTTCGGATTCTATTTTCAGCGAGGCGTACAAAGAGCTTATAATTAGAATGGCCTAAGAGAAAGAAAATCGGTATACCGCGGAACGAGTTGAAATCCTAATTTTGGATCACGACGCAACACAAAAAGAGTTCAGAGTTTATAATCGGGCAGCTCGTCGCTCGAGAGGAGCGACGGCCTTACGGATCGTCGCTCTTTCCGCGAAATCCGCGGAAGGAGCGAGGTAAACGACATCGGAACTGCCAATTGCGTCCCGCATTCTATTGTGAGCGCCGTCTCGACAATCTCGGTTTTACGATTTCCGATTTAGCAGCGAGGTCCAACGCCTCGCGGGATCGTCCTGGCAGCCGGGGTGCCGGGCGGCGCGGCGCAGCGCGCGTTGCGGAATCGGGCTGGACGTGACGAGGGGGCGCGACGGGGGTTCGTGCACGGAGATTAATAGATCCGCCGTAAATAATTCGGGGCCTGTGTGCAAACGGTCTACCGTGTGTAAACTGCCAGAATCCGCGCCTTTACTGCGCTCCCGGGCAGTCACGCCCGTTCTCGTAACTCACTCCGCGCGTTGAACCGGAAGGCTCTCAGGGCGCATAAAATCGCGAGGGCCGTCGTCGCGCTAACGAGCGCGCGTATACGCGCACATTCCATTATTATTCCATTATTCTGGGCAGTGCTGGTCCTGGGTACTTGACCGCCCGTGTGCAAGCCTACTTTTCGTTAGCTGCCCCATTATTCCGTTAAAATTACATTTTGGGAAAATACAAAAATATTCGTACTTCATATAGGATAGGATAAATAAATAATTTCACTTGTAAAATATGTTAGATTTTTGTTTTGTTTCAAATTTTGCTTCGAATAGTAATCAACCACCGTATAGGATTGAATTGTTTATTCCTTGATTGTTCTTTTAATTATTTTTACACCATATTATCGTTTTTCAAATTGGAATTTTATTTTTCAATTTTTGTAAAACATTAAGACCGCCCTCCTAAATCGGCCGCCCGCGTGCGAGGCACCCCTGGTGGGAAAATTTTGCTGAAATTATTCTA
>NJRP01000005.1:1132275-1146470 GCA_003063835.1 Aphaenogaster floridana
ATCTGTATCTGGCCAAATTTTTTAATATTTCAGCAAAACCGTTCTTTCCGTGCAGAAAATGAGTTTAAGGTAGTTAGGTCAAAAATGATGAAGATACAGATTTTCTTTAAACTTGCAGCAAAACTAATTTTGATATTATATACGTACACTGAAAAAAATCCATGTATTTTTACACGGAAATTACTTGTTCAAAACCGGAAAATTACCTAATTATCACTGTAATTTTTTTTCCACATTTTTTAAAGTGAAAATACATATTAATGGTAAAATTAAGGTGAAATTACTATTTTTATGCAAAAATCACTTGTAATTTCATGTGAAATCACTGTAATTACTTGCAATTTTCCATGTGGGTAGCAATATTGCATGATTATGCTGGGTCGGAAAAAAATCCGGCATAATCATGTAATTTCACACAAAATTTTTTTCAGTGATATGTGTGTTAAATTTGAGTTCGATTTACCGTATAGTTTTATTTTCTGTAACTCTTTTTTATTTTGTCGGCTTTTAATATTCTAAGAGAAGCAATAGTGTTTAAAAATCTGTTCTTGAACTTCATATAAAAGAATTCATCGTCTATTGAACTTTATCAAGTCAAATTTTGACTAGTATAGTTGGGAAACAACTACCTTAAATGTTTTAAATCATTGAAACTTTGCAATATCATTTTTAAATGCAATTTTGGCGTGATAACTGATTGTAGAGAAATAAAAGTATCATTAGCTCTTCATTGAGTGTGTTGAATTCTACTATAAAAATGATAAGCAGCAACCCTTTGACTTATGACACTCTTGATGCAAAATTCTTTTTCCTCTTTTTAGTTTTAGAAGCTCAGTTACGTTGTTCTGCATATAATAAGAACTCCAAAGAGCCTTTTTGCAAATAAATAAAAAAATTACCATTTTTGAGTTATGTCGTTGTAGCAAATGAGCGAAACGCGGTTCGCGAGCGATGACATAAATTCTGGAACGGACGCGCAACCACGGATATCGAATCATCGCGAATTGCGCAATAATCTTTTTTTATTGCGATCTTTATTCCGCCATCTGGCACGCGGCCAGCTGCTGCAGCCGCGACACAAAAAGACACCGTATTATTTTTATAGATAATGAAAAAGGCCGGCCCTCCCCCCCCCCGAATTTTACGCGTGCCACTTTTGTTTATCGTCACATTAGCCCCTATTTATATCGGGGCGTATTTTTACGGTGTCCCGACCGGATGCATCTATCGGTTCCGAGATTTCAATGCCAACATACCACGCGCGGCTGTCGGCGCGCACGCTGCAACATGTGTCGTACGTCGTTGTCAATGTAAAAGTGGCGCTAACAAGGTCGGAAATTTAGCTGCTTATTTGTCTTGCGCTCCTTATATTCCACTCGTTATGTTTTACTCGCCCTATTAATATAAAATAACAGACTGACGTAATAAAAACTTAGTGTGGACACATTGAAAAAATTATTAACCCACCGCCTGAATACGTGGGTCGTTGGTGTCCGAGCCAACTCGCGTCTTTCCTTCGTTAGTGTTCAGAATTCATTAAAAATAAAATATTTAATAAATAATTTTTATCATAATGACTATGAAATCATTAACTACAATGTAGACAGATGTTCCATGAATTTTTTTAGATTTTTTAAAATACTTTAAAGTGAGGAAAATAGCGTCGGACGCAAAAGCGACCCACATATTCAGGAAAGGTGTCGAAAAAACGTATTCAGTCGGAGGGTTAAAAGATATAAGTTCTCCTAATCTCTTTTCCTAATAATTAAAATACGCAAGTATCTTAATCGTATAAATTTAAGAGGCTCTAACGACTTGGAAATGCAGGGTCAATTAACATGTTACGCTGAATTTTTTATTTTGCAGACAGAAAATTCGTGACTTTTTTTGAAAACACGACTGTGTCTCAAAGTGTAGAGTTTTCCGCGCGTTTACAGAACGGCTGCCAGGACGCAAGGCCGCCATTGCTTTGCGGACCTGATTCACAGATAAACAACCGGAAAATCGTAAACCACTCCTGGTGAGTAATCGCATGTGGTGGCAGCTACTTTGTACACTCGACCTACGCGCGCCAAGAAAAAGGACACTTTCTTGGCTTTTCCACCGACCATTCCCGGTCTAATCTTCTGACGTGAATACACGAGTTTTCCGCGTCGCAAGTGGACATTCTATATCTATCCCTTTATGTGTTTATGATCCGCTTGACAGGCGTGGAGATACGCGATCAGCGTGATGTATGAAGGGGCAGAAATGCGCGACGGATTCTGGCAGGATTCGCTAGATTTAATTCCAGAAATGAATCGCTTATTCAATTGCGACGCGAATAATAGCGATATTCAAGACTTTAGGATCTGAACATCTAACAAAGAGATTCAAAGATTTAGAATCTGAAGATTCCGAGCAATTTAAAGATTTAAAGATCGTGAATTTTGAACGTATATATTTACAAATAAATAAATAGATTTAAGAATCTGAAAATTAGAGAATGAAGAATCCAAATATTTAAAAGTCAAAAGAGAGTACAGGATCGAACAGCACAAAGGATACTAAATTCACTAAACGCGCAAAGTCAATCCTTTCGAGTCCTACCTCTATTCTGGTGGTGGTTGTTGTGGTTTTTCTGGTAGTGGTGGTCCTCATCGCGCTGAGATTCTCGTAGGGAGAATCCCAGTCCTGGAAGACCTCCGTAGTCGCCATGCTTCCCGTCGCTATATTTCCTTTCGCACAATTTAAACGTCACTCCTTCCTAAATTCTTCACACGATAGGCACTTCAAAAAGTCCTTTCAATTACCCTTCGTCGCGTCAGAAAAGATTCTGCAAGTTCGTGACATGATCATAATCTCCTAATTCTCGATTATCCCACGAGAAATGTTACAGTTCGTATGATTAAATTCCTCAAATCATTTGAATCATTTGATTCGAAACGTAAAGTTTTAATTCTTGTGCTAATCATTGATTTTTTAAATACTAATCAGTGATAATAGAAAACTCTCAATATTTACTTCAAAGATGCCACGGACAGTACTTTCCAAAACTTTTGATAAAATTATGATAGACATTTCATCGATAGGAACTAAATTATCTTAAACAAAAAGGGGGGAACTTGCAGTGAATATATCTAGTCGAGCCGAACATCGATCCGAGCCATCTCGCTCTTTCGATATCCGCGCGTCCGCCTCATGAGCGAATGGATGCTGCGAGACTGCGAGGGCAAGAGCGATCTTCGACGATATCGGTACTCGGAGGGTCGGACCGAGAGATCGCCTTGTACAACACTTGTGGGATAACTGCGAGATATGCGCGATTCGAGGTGGACCACGCGCGACTGAAGTCGGGAAACGCGGTCTCCGCTGTACCGCGAGACGGACCGCACCGCGCCCCGTCCGCGGGCCGCTTCCAGAAATACGGAGAAACACGTATAATTAGGCCGCCACCCGCCGCGACGACAACGCGCGGTAAAAAGCGCATAGCGCGAGATGCCGCGTCGCGACGCCAAGGCGATCCTTCCGCGCTCGGTCTCTCGGGGTGATTCTTTCCCCCGCGAAGGTGTTAACTTTCAACAACCGGGGGTTGTTGAAAGTTAACACCTTTCGCGTCGTCAACGAGACGCTTCGATACTTGAAAAAATATAATTTTGGATTGATCAGTCGCTTTCAGTCTGATTATTGAATCCTCGGATTCAATAATCAACTTCGAATCCTCGGATTCTTAGCAGGTATCAGTAATCCTTGAAGCTAGGCGTGATTGTACTTTTAAAAGAGTGAATAAAAGTTTAGAGATAATTTTTGGCGATTTTTCGTGGGATTAATTCTATCGAATTAAGTAATTAAAGGACAAAAATTCACAGATAACTTTTCGCATGATTTTCCGACGGATTAATTCCTTCCAGTAGGTTCAGGAAGGACTTTGTGTTGCGCAAAGACTTGTCGCAAACTAATCTTAAGGTTTAGCAATGTTTTACATACGCCCCATGTCTGTGTATGTAAAACTACTGTTAGACAATTGTTAGACTATTTGTTTCTCGCTGTCCCTAAAGTCTACATCGATTCGCGCGTTAGAAATAAAGCATCAACGAAGCAAACCCGCGTGGAATTAGATATACATGGATATCGGGAACTGTCGTCAGACGTCGTCTATTTTCTATGAAACATCAGAAACAGATTTAAAAAATCGAAAGCGTCTAAATGGACTATATCAGAAATAACAATTTCACTGAAATATCTAAAAATTTAGCCAGATGCAGATCTGAAAATAATTTTGTTGAACCATTAAAATAATTATGTTGCTGACGCTCAAGCTAATTGCTAGAATGTCAAAACTTTTTGCAGCAGTATCATTATGCTTGAGAGAGCACGTCCTACATAATTATCTTGATGGTCCAACATAATTATATTTTTATTCTTTGGCTAAATTTTTAAATAGTTTAGCAAAACCGTGCTTTTCGTGTACTTGTATACATTTAGCATCACAAATGCCTCAACACACGAAATTGCAAGTAATAAATTATATAATATATAATTCCGAGTAACAAATTTAACATTTATATTTACATTTACACTCGATTTACCATTGCATGATTAATTCATAAAAATTAAAAATTAGAAAGATGCGAGATATATTAATTGTTATTTAATCCTAATTCGTATATAATTGCTACACAAATAATTGCTACACAACTTACAAATCAATAATTGTAATCGAAAGTAGATATGATTTTTTTGCTCGCTCCAACTACGCTAGAAATTAATGCAACTTTGTATGTTAAGACATTTGCTGCATCTGTATTGAGGCATCGCAAAATCTTTAAAATGACTTATAAAAATCTTTAAGTTAAAAATTTTTAAGAGTTAACTAATTTCTTAAAAATTACGCAATTAAAGAATTGCAGATCGTCCGTGTTAATATCGTATAATTTATATAATACACTCATATAATAAAAAATAAAGTTATAATCTCCGATAAAATCTTAATTAACGGCTACGATCGGTAGAAGTGATAACGCGCAAGTTGTTTGTCTCAGCTAAATTATTTATAACAGCAATATCTGTTCTCTACGTTATGGGTAGATGGCGATACCATTTGGAAGCTTTCGCACGGGCTTGAAAGCTGTCCGTGCGAAAACTCTTCCGGAAGAGCCGTCAGATGGTGCGAAAGCTTGCCAAGCTCGTATCGCTAGTACAAAGAAGACATTGTGCCCGATTTTACCCTCGGTCGTCGGCTGCCAGAAAAGCCCTCGACCTGGGAAAGCTTTCCGGAACTCGAAGAAACGGCTGATTACTTGTTAATGCAATTACTGCTAATAAAAACAAAACTGCTTGTTATAAAATTAACAAAAGAAAAAAAATAATTACTAAGACGAACAGCATAACAAACAGTGCAATAATATTTTAAAATAAATATAGAAATTAGATATCTAGAGAAATGCCGAAGGAGAGATGTGAGAAAAATATATAATAGAAACTTAAGATTATGTAGATATACAAGATTATATTTATATATAGTTCTAATGTGCAATTGGAATTCCCAGTAGAATGTACTGTTAATATATGTGTATTCTCACATTTCTTTGCTTCTCTCCTGTATTCTATATTTCGTGGGAAAGATGCATAATTAAATCGATGGATACATCATTTGGACACCGGTATATTATGGAAATATCTCTCGCATTTAGAGACCGTCGCCAGACATGCATAACATGAAAGTTAAATTGATCAGTTCTATTTCGGAAAATAATTTATGCGACGGGGATTAAACGTTTCTCTGTGGCGCCGCGGGCCTATCACCTGCGCGATTAAAGAGCTAATTTCGCACGTCGATTGTCCGATGATCGTCCGTGCGAATTTTCCAGTTTCAATATGCGTTACCGCCGAACAACAATCGCGAACGAAAACAAGCAATCTCGTCTCTGGCAGGGTCTCCTTTTGGCGCCGGAAGAATTGAATTATTCTCCGCACTGCTGCTACGCGATGCGGTTATAAAACGAACATAGTGACAAATTTATTCTGTATTTTCACGTTTTGCAAAACAACTTTTTAATTAAAATGATAGATTTGTCCTTAGATCGAATCCTCAGATCCTCAGAAGCAGCTTCCTTCGAGAAATTAGAGTTTATCTAAATCATTTTCAGATAACAAAAATTATAAGTAGGAATAAACCTTATTTGATTGGAGCTGGATCTTTGTACCTAATATTTCTGCGTGAATTTATATACAATTTTTTCCAGCTCTGTAAACTAATTTTCAAGTATGATTTTTGATATCCCTGCAATATAAATAATCTTTAAAAATTAACGAATATCTATCGGGTCTCGGATGACCCAGCCACCGCCAACCAAGGGTCAATACATGTCTCTGTGGATTTTTTAGATTTTCATAGATCAATTCCTTATGTCGTGTAAATCTATGTAGACGTTTCATGATAAGATATGTGTTTACAATCACTTGCCGAACGCGAAACGGAGAAGACTGGTCTTTGCCGCGTGTCGCTACGTCGATTTTTCGTCGAGTTATAGCGTATCCAAAATCCGACACGCGCGCATCATTCATACAAAGAACGCCGCGCATACTTTTCTCATGTTTATGTATTTTGGCAGGTGCGTTAATATGCTACCGAAAAAACAGGTAGCAAAAACAGGCGCAAAAACGCGCTTTAAAACGTGATACGTCGCCGAGGGGAAACACGTGCGCGCACCATCAAAGTGAAACATGTGCGTGCGCCGCCCGATTCCGCTCCTAAGGCTGCGTTCGAAAACATTACCCGAGTGCACCCAGGTAGCATTTTATCCTTGTTGTTCACCGAATGTTAGAGAAGGATAAAATGATACATGGGTGCACTCGGGTGACGTTTTCGAACGCAGCCTAAATCGCGAATCACGGGTCGAATCACGGGACACGCTACAAATGCTTTGAAACATTTTTGGATTGGACAATCAATAGTATTCTTTATTCTGATTGGTCAATTGAACGCTTAGAAGCATTTGTTGCACCACGCGGACCGCAGCCATAATCGCCAATATTTTCACACAGAAAAATCGCAGCGAGATGATACTGGGGTCGTTTAACCAGTTCACTGGTAATGACTCATATATGAGCGAAAAAAAATGCCACGACTAGTAATGGCTCATATATGAGCACCATGAATAGCTCTGCCAATTTTCGGATTTGCATTGATAAATCCTTATTGATAAGCTTCTATGTATAATACGAAATTATTCGCTCTCACCAATTTTGGCACAACACGTTGATTTCGGATCCACCAGTTAACTGATTAAGAACTAACAATAAGACTCCGATGCTTCCAACGAGTGCAGCACCGCTTATCTGGGATGACTAGTTCGCGAGAGATATCGTCGATTAATTACAAAAAGAAAATTGATTTCTACCCGAGGTCTTCCAGATAGTTTAATAGAAAAACAATGAAAACAATTTATAAGTAGAAAAATATTTAATTGAAGAATTTAATTTGAATATTATATTAAAAATTTACAATAATTTTTCGAAGTTTAGCAGCGCCAAGTTTTTTTACATAAATATTTTTATATTTTAATTAAATTTTTTCATTTTGTTACTGTTACCTCTTTAATTCTTGTTGAAAAAAATGTAAAAATTTTCAATCTTATAAAATTGTTATCTATTTTCTTTCTAATTGACGCAATTTAAAGATTTCATACATTTTTTTGAAACATACATATCACTTGGGTTTTATTTTTTCAAAATTAAAGATACCACCACTTGGGTTTTATTTTTAAAAAGTTGTACAACAGTTATTTTTTCAAGTAGTATATATATTAAAATAGTTTAGTGTGCAACAGCTTTTTCTTCGAGAAGCGCGTACACTTGGCGCCTTTTTTACCTTTTTTAAAAAAAGGTATTTTTATGTATTGAGATCAAAATTGATTGTCAATCCGAGAAAGCACAATTGTCGCGTGAATGGACATTTACATTTCCGCGGGAAGATGAAAACCGACAGAAATTGTCGAAACTGCGTTAAGTTATGGAAGCGACGGGATTGCGATATGAAGAGCCGCAGGCTGAAAGTGCGAGATTAAAGCGGAAAATTACCCGCGGGATATTCTCGTTGTGACACATGCGATTGATCGGCTCATCTGTTAACGCTAAAAATAAACGTACGGTCTGAACCACGCTTCCGCGTGGTGAATCTAATTTTAGAGGCGAGTTTTCTTTTCACAAAGAATATATACGATCGCGATACGATTAAACGTATTCGCGAAACTCGCCGAATTACGAAGAGGAAGGATACCGCTCTACGTCGAGGAAGGCAACGCGCTTTCGAAGCTGACTGCAGCATTCGACATAATTCTCGTTGACCGAGTCTAGCTCTTCGGGCAACGAGAGAACAGGGGAACAATCCAGGGAATGCGACACTAATTACAGAATATAATTAATCACTCCGGGAGGAACGTCGGGCGAAATAACAAACGGTTCGAGCGTATCGTTTGGTACTGCTGATGCAGTTGCGGCTCCAAAGAGACGATAAAATGTTATTGTCAGCGCAGAATAATACTTCCTCATGCAAGACAATTTGCACTGCTAATTGCGTTATCCTTTGTTAGCGATATCAAATCAATTTGCAATTTGCGAGCTTGTTTCGATATCAAAACTCCGATCTGTTTAACATCAATTCCAAATCCTTCCAGATACGCGGTTGACGAAAAATGCATAAAAAGATAAAAAGATAAAAAAATAAAACACATTTAAATATAAAACAATACCAGGACAGTTAAAACCATTTGTCAAAAGCATCGTATATTAAAATTGGAGGTGTTGGAATCGAAAGAACCCTTTTTAACAAGATTTCGTTATTGATATGCATTTTTTAGCATGTCCTGTGTAGAGTCCTCGTCTTAAAGTAGTCGAGCAAAATTCATCGCAAGTCGGATGGTGTTCTGTATCCCGAAATCGAGAGAGGAAACTTTCCATCGACGCGGCTGCCTCGAGTGGCGCGTTATTTTTAAGTCCGCTCCGCCGTTCCTCCCTTTCGTCGTCGGGCGTCCTTACGTCAGCAACAACACGATGAGTCTGAGTGTTTTCCCTTCCGTTATAGCGAGGAAAACCGTGTATCGGCAGAGAACGCGGACCTTCCTCAATCGGCCTTCGATTCCGCCTTGCCCGACTGCCTTTCCCGCAGAAATACCATCGTCTATCCCGCAAAAACGCCGTTAACAACCCCCTTAAATACGTGTGAGACGCGAAAGTGCACCCCTCGAAAAATATACCTTATACTGATCGATCCAATCATCCGCAACAGACTCCAATCATGCCAGACGCCGCGTCATTTCACGGAGTATTTTTCCGTTCTTCACGTCTGGTAAACAAGCGAAATTATGTCAGGATATTATTGGGACGCCGCTACTTGAACGTGGCAAATTTGTAAACAGACATAAAAAATATATATACGAGATATTCTTTTAAATATAATTATTAATCGATGGCCACACACACACACACACACACACACACACACACAGTGCGAGCTTGGAGCGCGGTTGTACGTGCAATAAATCAAGTTTAATAGAACAAATAATTATAATGTTACCGGTTTCTCAGTTGATGACCTTTGATGGATCTGAAGAGGATCTCAGTAGAGATCGAAACCGGTAACATTATAATTATTTGTTCTATTAAATTTGATTTCGCACGTACAGTCGCGCTCCAGGTTCGCACTGGTCATCGAATTACATTTGTATATATTAACGAACCATACAAATACATTTGTTTAATCATATATTCTAAATATATTCATATATTTTTAATCATATATTTTAAATACATGAGATATGTGTGTGTGTGTGTGTGTGTGTGTGTGTGTGTGTGTGTCAGACACGCACAGTAATGCTGAGTCTTCTGAGATTGCGCTTGTCCTGTCGGAACTTATATTTCGCCTCGAAATCCTTTGTTGATCCGAATTAAATTAAGTACTTTTCGATACGTGGATAAATCAACGTAATGTCAATATGTAAATTCTCTTCAGGTAATTTGATTGACTCCTTGTTCGTTTTTGATTGACACTGACCATGAGTTTGTTGACTTCAGCGGACAAGAATTATTGCTTTGACAATATATTGATTTTTCTTTCAATTTTCCCGTCTGTGATAGCTCTGTCAAATGAAGTGGTTTGTCATTCTCAAACGGTGCAGCCGCGATAATAAAAAATAACAAACCACCAGACGAATTACGCTTCAATTATGTCGTCTCGAGTTTTGATTATGATATACGTTTCTTTTCGTACGAATTATTTAACCACCACCGCATTGTCCAAACTACAAAATTATTCTCCATAAATGGATTTAACACTAAACCTATCACCGCCGGTCAAATGACCGTTTTTAAACTTTTGATTAACACTAAAACTACCACCGCCGGTCAAATGATCGTTTTTAAACTTTTGATAAGAATTCTGCATTCAATGTTATCACTTTTCCTCAATTGACTTCACGACTTTTTCTTAACCCTCAATACCCACACTGGGTTAGCGTAACCCGGCCAATTTTCAAAGTTGCAGCATATTTTCCGATCCCTTTTTACTTATTGCAAAATATCTTTTGTGTTATGACTTTCTTGACTTTCTCACCCGAATATTCTTCTTTTTCAGTCTTTAAACGATCGATTTAAAAAAAATTAATTAAAATCGATGCATTACAACCCGAGATACAAGCAAAAGAAAACGCGGGTTAGGAATACTCGAGTATGGGTAGATAGGGATTTTTTTGAAGTGTGGGTACTGAGGATTAATATATATATAATCCGGTTCGGTAGAAATAGGTATATATAAATTGTCGGTAGCTTTAGTGTTAAGACAAAGTTTCTATACACGATAAATGTCAGAAGTTGATTATCATATTACTAATCGGAGCAAAATCAGAGCACAATTAACAGCGGCTCTTTATTTAAACTTTAGAAACGCTTAAGAAACGCCTGGTTCCTTTCGCAATCGCCTCGCAATTCATTGGCGTGGCTCGATCGACTCGATGAACGTTACGTCGCGTCCCTGGGCACGCCGAGTTCGGCACTTTAAGGGTAAAGGGTTCACGAGCGGCTGAAGCTCGCCCAAAGCCTGCTCGAAATCGCGCCGTCGATACGGCACGACAAAGCCACGATAGGGTTAATCGCACGGGCGTGAAAACGGGCAGCAAAGGGTCAGCATCGCGGGGTGATCCGTGGACGGACGAGACGGGCAAGAACTCGATCTATTTCGAGATCGGGACGAGACCAACGACATGCACGACGGGCACCATCGACCGACCCGACCGGCGGTGCCTGTACCCTCGCTAATTGAAACGCCGTGGCCATCGACCAGAAAACCGAGACGAAAGCCGGAACGCGCGCGTACCAGCTCGTTCGTTATATGATCGACGACGCGAGATTGCTTCTCGATGAAGCCTGATCTGACTCCCGATCGGCAGCGTGGACGGCCGACGAATCGACCGGCGGAAAGTCCGCAGAAGCGCGCGTCCATCACCATCGATTTGTCTCGTCGCCAGAAAATATTCGGCAGGCCCGTCTCGCCGAAAAGCGGGTGTGTCGGCGCGATTGCCAAACGTCCATTCGCAGGATTGAAAGGGATATATTACCGTCGAATCGGTGATAGACTAATATAACAGTCGATGAGGTAAGTGCGGCGACATCCGTAGAACCTAATCTTCGTGAATTAGGATCTCAGAGACGGTAGCTTTTCGAAGATAAAAAGACAGATAGGGAGAGGATTTAAGAGGCTCTAAGAGACTCCAAGAAATATTAATATCCAGGGGATCAAAGTGCCAAGAGTTATTCGCGAAGTGAAAATTTCAAAATTTCATTACTGCTGTCATAATCTTCACGTAAATAACATTTGTCTAATTGGTAAAGGAAGTTGAACTATCGTGTACGAATGACGTACTAAATTATGAAGGGATATCGCGTGCTTTGCACGAAGTATTCATGAGAGCTGGACGGGCGAGCGGAGCGAGTTAACTTGATTCTTGGCGTTACGACGTGTCACGTTATGTCGCGGCGTAGCAATTCTGTTCGTACACGTATCCGTTTAGCGCGTGTTGCATCGTAACGTTCTTTGCCAAGTGGCGCATTTCATTCAGAATTACTCTCCTTTATGCGACGGGCGAGTTCAACGAATTTACCCTTTGACGCGGATCTAAAGCGCTCCTCAAGAAACTCAGGAATCTAACATCTACATTAAAACCCGAGTTAAGGAGGTATGATCAAAATGCTTCAATCTGTTTAAAAATTATATAGAATATTATTTAAAGCAAAATTAATGTCATATTAAAATTTCAAACCGATTGACCGTATAGTTTCTATGAAATTGAACTTTAAAGTTGGAATTTTATTAAATTTATACAGGGTATTTCAGGACCTCTGCAACAAACTCTGAGAAACGATAGGTCTCACAGAAAGGATCATTTTTTGTCAAGTAACCTATGTTTTCTGACGCGTCGTTTAGGTGCTAGATCGCGAAGGTCTTAGGTGATATTTATTACAATTATGAAAGGAATTCATCTACGTACACTAAGAAAAAAAATTAGTTGTACGGATTAAATTTGTATACTTATAGTTATTGATCCAATGGTTGATTCAACAATTATTAAGTTGCATTAAAAAAGGTACAGTTCATTCATGTCAACCATCAAAATTTTTTGATAAAAAATTAGTTAATTCAACTAATGTTCAGTTAAACCAACTAATGTTTAGTTGAACGTATCGGACTAAATATTTTAGTTGGATGAAACACATTTTGCGTTTTTCAACAAATTTTTCTTCCTAGTGTTTGTTGATGTTTATGTTTACGATGTGATGGCATTTATTACAATTATGAAATGAATTATCTATTTATTATTTCAAGTACACTTACATACAATTTACAGAAGGTAAAGCGATTGCCCAGGAATCTAATACGTACACAGACGTAGAATAGGTGAGGAAAAGGGATCACGGCTTGGTTAATGTAACAATGTAAACAAAAACATAAAGAGATTTGAAGAACATAAACATCAACAGAACCAATATACCTACGTAGATGAATTCCTTTTATAATTGTAATAAATGTCACCTAAGACCTTCGCGGTCGCGTAGCACCTAAACGACGCATCAAAGAACATGGGTTACTTGACAAAAAATGATCCTTTCTGCAGGACCTATCGTTCCTCAGAGTTTGTTGCAGAGGTCCTGAAATACCCTGTATGTAGACACTATACTTCAGATATAATATTTTCAACTTATAATATTCAATATAGGATTAATATATATTTCGCTTCAAATAATATTCTATATAATTTTTAAACAGATTGAAACATTTTGATTCGATCATACTTCCTTAAAAGTCGAGAATAAATCTCAGAAGAAGGAACCTTCAATCATGGAAAATTTAGAAAAGCTTGCAGAAGACGATTCGTGACTAAAAACTCCGAGGAAAATTCGTAGAAATTTCGTGCTAATCGTCGCCAATCCGCTCGAGCACTTCGCGAGCGAGGGCGTCGCGAGTGCGCTTTAAAAATATATCGGCCGTAAAGTGTAAAACTAATTTATAACGCTGCACACATGTGCGCAACGCGCTCGCTCGCGGTATAACTCTGACGTCGATCGCCAAATGTGCCGCGGCTCTACGTCATCGTCTCGTGGGGTTATTTATAGATTGCGACGAGGAGATTGCAGGTTCGACGGGTTTGCCTCATTTCGACCTGTTGCACCAGGAACCGAATTCGCATCCAATAACCGTCGCCACACGTTCTCAAGAAACTTGGGAATCTGATGTCTGCACTAGAACCCGAGTTAAAAGTCGAAATAAACATAAAGAAAAAAGGAACTTCGATCATGGAAAACTTAGAAAACTGGCAGAGGACGACGTGATTAACCTTGGCTTTTTTTAGTTCTAAGAATTAGAGAAAAAAGTAAAGAGTAAAAGTAAAGAGTGAACCAAGATTAAAGTTAATCTACATTGGTGGAAATAGACCTTAAGGGTACGTCTTCCGAGGGTTAAAAAATTCGCACGCGTAAGCGACTCACCGGGATTTAAGGATGTTCCGGCGGTACAGGTATTTTTTCCCTGCTGAAAGTTAAGTTGCTTACGTACAATCAGTTTCAAGAGTAAAATCATTTTTCGCATTTTTGGCAACATTGCATCATGGAAAAAATGATAAGGTTGCCACAACCACAATAATAGTAACATTTGGTACAGCCACGTC
>NJRP01000005.1:1186474-1309108 GCA_003063835.1 Aphaenogaster floridana
AAAAAACTAATACTTGGACATGTATTTGTCAGTAGCAAAAAATCTAAAATAAGGATTAAAACAAAAATGAGAGCAAAAGTAATTGAATTTTTAAAGAAATGCATGTTTAAATTTCAACGACACCGACCGTACGGTATCAGAGTATGATAAATCCAAAAAATTTGGTTAGGTTAGCTTTTTTGTGCGCGATCATGTTTTGCGAATGTGGCAACGTCACACTTAGAAAAATTTGGTGTCGCGTTGCAATGATATTTACGCTCTGCGAACACTACGCAATTCAGAATACTATTTTATTTTCTGTAACTCTTTTTTATTCCGTCGGTTTTTAATATTCTAAGAGAAGCAATAGTGTTTAAAAATCTGTTCTTGAATTTCATATAAAAGAATTCATCGTCTATTGAACTTTATTGATCAAGTCTAATTTTGAGCATAGTTGGGAAAGAACTATCTTAAAGCAGAAGTGGCCAACGGTCGATCGCGTGGCAACGTGAAATTGACAGTGCAATAGTTGTAATTCCAATGTAACCATAATTAATTTAATTATTGCTGTTTTATGCCCAATCGCATCACAAACATACAAAATAAATGCTTATTTCACATATAAACCTAGATCACTGCGACAGGGAACAGTAGATCGCGATGGGATGAGGAAGCTAAAAGTAGATCTTGGTGCTTCTAAGTTCGGCCACTTCTGTGTTAAAGAAATATTTATGCAGATTTTTATTTTTAATTGTATAAATTTCAAACAAAAAATTATCTGATTGTCAATCATAAAATCATTCTAAATTGAAAAAATTAAAATACAAGGGGGGCATTATGCCTCTCCTTGTCCCCCCTCATGGGCGCCTATAGGTGCGCACGTACTTTTCTCGGCCTCGCGTGCGCGAGATCGCCCCGGCACAATTCCGCCCATTATCGCGCGGCGGAATTTCAA
Organism: Aphaenogaster floridana; assembly: GCA_003063835.1. Lineage (NCBI taxonomy): Eukaryota > Metazoa > Arthropoda > Insecta > Hymenoptera > Formicidae > Aphaenogaster > Aphaenogaster floridana. The sequence goes on from NJRP01000005.1 coordinate 1,187,409, forward strand.
AGTGCAAATGTCACGCCGTCGCGACGGGGGTTTCGCGTTTTTCGTATCGGAAAAGTAACAAGTGCGTCCACGACTCGCAATCAGTACCACGCGATTCCGCGACTCGCGGACACCTTTGAACGATCGCGCCGGCGAAACGTCAATCCTATCTGCGACCAAACAATGCCCGCTTTAAAGCGACGCCGACGTGCAAGTCCGATTCGTGGTCCCTTTGTGCCGGGCGCTGCAAAAATGACCGGATTAACGGGGACTGACAGGAACGTATTCCGCGATATTGATTTCATAATCTCCGAAGTGGGGGATCAGCTCGAAAACGTCGCGACTCCACCCCGTCGCTTCAGCGATCTCCATAATTTTGCAGAATAAAACTCTTATCGACTTTTATCGATTTATCCGTCTTTTTTAGGACTGCCTTGAGGACTCCTACACGGAAAAAACTGTTTTACTAAAGTATCTAAAAATTTAGTCAGATACAGATCTGAAACTAATTTTGCTAAACCAAAAGTAACTATATATAGGTGCATTCCGTTTCGTGCATGATACGCATAATGCATCATTTATCCTTGTTGTTCACCAAACGTTAAAAAAGAATAAATAATGCATCATGCGGATCATTCGTGAAACGGAATGCACCTATATATAGTTACTTAGAACATTCAATGATAATGCTGCAGAAAGCTTTGATATTCTAGCAACTATTTTGGGCGTCCTATATAATTATTTTGATGGTCTAAAATTATTTTCAGATCTGTAACTGGCCAAATTTTTAGATACTTCAGCAAAATCATTCTTTCCGTGTATGCTTCCTTCGTAGCAAATGCGACTGATTCTTTTCCCGTCACCTCTCACCTTCGCCATTCGCCGCCGCTCGTTGCGTTTTTTGCATGCGTGTTATCTGTCGACTGGTTTCTTTGAACGACCCGCGCGACAGACGTAAATAGCGGGACGTAAAAAGCGTCCGGAGTGCCTTGCGTGATAATTACGTTTCACGTTACCGGTAAAGTTACGTAATCGCCAAATGCAGAAACAGTCGCGAGTAGATACGCCGTCTTACTGCTGGCAACGTATCGAGATAACGAGACGAATTCACCGAGTCGAGCACCTCCTTTAAGAATTTAATTTACGTTTACCTCGCGCGTGAACTGGGTCTCTAAATTTTCGGTAAGTTAACGCGACGAATTTACTTGGCGTCTCGAATCCGAATTACCGGTAAGTTAACGCGGCGCGGGCGAGACAAATGACATTAATCAACGCGAGTCGTATCCGAGAGAGTGTGACAAGCACCGTCGTCAGAATCCAGGGAACCGGTAGTGGGGATGTACAAATAGATAGAGAAACAAAGAGAGGAGAGAGAGAGAGAGAGAGAGAGAGAGAGAGGGGAAATTAACACCCCGAGGGTTACACAAATTCATATTCACTTTAATTAAATATATCTATGTACATTATAGGTACATCATTAGTACATTTACCATATGATAACTGTACAACGGTAGCACTTTCAATACTGTTCACAAAAATACATCGCATATAAACGAGCAATGAGTTCATACGCAAGGTCGGCTTGCGACAAGACAAGAGCGTCAATTAATTAATTATTATTACCTTTCGCGCTTCGCGTCCGCGACTCGCGGCGTTTTTTTTTATGTACAAAAGATTCGTGCTCGAGTCGCACGACGGGCCAAAGGAGGAACGTGCTACGAGAAAAAGAGATTTATGTATATATATATATATTATATATATACTTTTTTTTCATTAATTTACTTCGCTTAGAAAGAAACGTTATCGACGCTGCGCCGCTGAATACGGAGAGGCCCGAGGAGGCCACTTCGTTTAAGTACCATCAAAGAGACACGAGACTGACAGATTGATATCAATATTTATACAGTTACATTGAGTGTGTGTGCAATAACTGGCATTCGGTTTTAAACGTCGCGACGAGAATGCGCTTTAGTCGTCCGGGCTCCAAAAATTTACTAAGCACGAGTCGCGGTCTCGTAAATTTCACGCGCAATTTCGGACAGATAAGATAACGCAGATCGATTTCGCACAGCTGCAAGAAACACGGAAAGATCCCGAGATCTTTGGATCGGAGGAACTCGAAAGAGGGCACGCGAAAGAGGCACGCGAAAGAGTCACGGAATCACATTCACATTTCACAAATAAGACAGTTACCTTTTACAAACGCGTTCTTTCTCTATCGCTGATTATCAAATCCACAGTCGTGCCAACAATCGTGTATGATAAAATCCAAATCCTCTCGAGCTTAGCGCACTTCAGAACTTTCTCCCCTTTATCATCGATGGGGCACGCTGCGCGCGCGCGTGCGCTCTTCTCTTATCTCGTACATCTTATCACATTTCAATTCGACCCATCCTCGCATAAAATCCGCACGCGTTTTAGTTATCGTAGACGTGGACTATTTACAGGAGTATTTCTCGCAATAAGACGCAACTTAAGGAACATTTGGTATCGGGGGCGATAATTCGATTGGGTGTCGTCGGTGGTCGGGGGTGCGGGAGATCGCTTCGCCGTCTAGGAACTGTAGCGTTTTATTACAAGTAGTCGTTGAGAAAACGGGTCGACGATGGCCGACCCTTCGATCGTTACACTCCTCGAACGCGAGGAGTAAATGGACTCACGAAAAATCTCTTTGTGCAACGCAAGGCGCGAAAATTATAGCCTAACGAGTCGAGGAGTCTATTTGTAAGCAGAGGTATAAATATCGATAAACACTAAGTCGCACCGACAATGTGCGTCGATTAATTAATCCTAGCTTAGCAGTGATCATCACCCCTTCGTGCCTGTGACGCAGAAAGAGAAGGACGATTGAATTAATCAGGAATTGACATTCCACGTTGATGCAACCGGGCTGAGGACTCGTCTAGCAGCCAAGGATCTTAAATCGAAGATCTCCGTTCGGAGCTTCCTTGTGTCTCCGGATCGTAGGATTTCGCAATCCACTGTTCAAAGTTGCAGGACTTGTTCCTCCAGTTGGCATCTCGGAATCGCGGGATCGGAGATCTTCCTTTCTCTTCTCTCAGACGCTCGAGCCTCTATAGATCGTTGCCTAACTAAAGGAACCGTATGGAACCAAGGAACGCGCGCGCAAAGACGGAAGACAGAAAGCAACCGCGTCGCGTTCGACATTGCAATCGACTGCCGCTGCGAGTTTTTTTTACTGTTGCCGCATCGGGAGGAAGCGGGAAGCTGCGTCGGGGATGCATCCGGCAGCAACTGTCGCTGCATATTCGACGAGAGGCCCCGATATTTATCTCGCGACATCTCGCGCGGCGGATCGATCGCGGTCGCTCGGAAAGTCTCGCGGCAGCCTGAGCAAATCAAACATACTCGAAGTACCGATTTCCGCTGCACCGGACCACCGACGCGGGGATGCGTGCACGAGGATGACGTTTCGCAAAGAAACGCGTACCGATCGCTGCAATCCTCCTTAGGATGACTCCTTATAAAGGAGAGTTCAATCTTGGAGATCGTCTTCATTCAAGAATGTAAAAAGAAAGTTCTCAAACAAACGATCGGAAATAAAATCGCACAAAAGAATGAGCGAGAATTAAAACATTCGATTAAAAAAATTTTTACTTGACATCAGATCCGGAACATCGCTCACCGTTGATAGAAAAATGACACATCTCAAAATAAGCAACTTTTCAGTAGAGCATTTTTAACATTTTTACATTCTGAAACAACGTTTTTTTAAATTAAGATAGTTAATATACATAACTTCACTTTCTTTCCCATGTTATACTTTCAATATATTATACTTTCACACATAATAATGTATTCTTTAAAACTATGTTTAATACCTAAACATGGGTTTTCAAAATTCAAACACTGCATAGTGGTGTAGTGTAAATTTCATCCCTTATTAAAGTTGTGACACTTTTCCATATAAGCAAACAAGCTACAAATGTGCCGTTTTTTCACAAAAATATATCAGTTTTAGGGTCAATTTCCTTTCATTATCTCAAAAATGCTAATTTTTTATTTGTGTCACTTTTCCATTAAGGGGGGATTCCAGTTTGATCGGTAAAAAAATTCGAAAAAAATTTTTTTGCATAAATCAATAGTGTAAAGCTTGAGAAGAATATGTTCCATATCCGATATCATTCCATTCCAATATCAAAAACTATTTTTTCGCGAAGAGGTAATCTTTAAATACGTTTTTCTCGAAACTACATTTTCCAATTTGGCGTGCAGGATAACTAAAAAAATCATTAACTAAGTGACATTTGCAAAGTACGGTTCGATTGCTTATAGTTTTCTTCAGGGGTTATACCAACCGCTACAATTTTATTTTTTATTTATAACATTTTTATCAACAATAGAAAATTGATTTTTTGGTCAAAAAAATTTAACTTTTCTTACGATTGCTGTAACTGCTTCAATTTTTCAATTTTTATTTGCAAGTTGGTATAATTCCCGCGTAATTGAATAAGCTTTGAAGGAAATTTTTAATTTTTGCCTTCAGATGACTCAGCTCGTTGCTACATTGCACGCTGCGCTATCGACATTGTGTGACAAAGTTGTACATCAACACAAAAATTTAAAAAAAATACAAAAATGATATATTTTTTATTCCTTAAGGATGCCTTTTTTTTATCCCAATTAAACAATTATTCCAATATCGTTCAGTTTTCTCAAAAAAAATTTCTAAAAAATCACATTTTTTCGCCCGGTTAAACTGGAATCCCCCCTTAACGAAGCCTTCTTTAATATCCGTCCGTTCGAATTCGCGTCGGGAGTATTCCCAGCTAAAAATCCACGTGCCATTGGTACGCACTTCTTCGGGACGCGTATATACACCCTCCGCACGTTCATATACAGCTACCTATGTATATGCATTATGTAATATATGTATGCGCGCGTGTATGCCTATGTATACGTCTAGCTCCATTTTGGTCGTGCGGAGGATTCCGATGGGATCGACGTGCATGACGTATCTGCGCTGATCGAGGAAACGTCACAATTCCATTTGGACGTATCACCGAGATGACACCACTCCAGTCTCGTGGCCACGGCACACCTATTTACAACGGCACGAGAGCGTGCGCGCGCGCGCGCGCGCATCCCCCTTTCCATCCGCAACCCCCCGTCGACGCGAGGCGGACGATCTCGCCTCGGACAGCTCAAACCCGGTTATTTGGTCGGACACGAAACTTTTTGAATCGGGCGCGGGCCCGCAATTGAAAAAGTGTGCGTCGAATCTTCCTCGCCCTCTCGACGATTTAACCCGCTCGAAACCCGATTCAACTTTCAGTTAACCGCATCGGATTAATGTAGCGACGATGACAACGATAACGCTCGAGTCGATTCCTAAATCGTTTCCCCGGAAACGGAAATCGCGCGGTCCATCATCTGCCTTTATCACAATCGCGAGTACCGAAACTCGGGGCTGTATCTCCGGGGAAGGACAAAAGATAAAAAGACGATATAAAAGAGGGAGAGAGTGCGATTAAAAAATATCTCGTTGCTAAAACTACGATCGTCAGGGGTGCGCTCGAGGAAGTATATCGTGCGAGTTCTTTCATACGACTAGCCAAAGATTCAATCGAGCGGACTCGGTCCGTCGATATACACGCTTTTATGTACTCCGCCGAAAATACTGAAGCAAGTTTCTAACTTACGCGATATCCGCGTTTATCCTAGGAGAAAAAGGAGATGGGAGCGGTAGCCTCGCCGATCGCTACCCACCCCCGTCCGTTCCCGATATTTACATGGAATTTTACAATAAAACAATCTCGAGACTGGAGCGACTTGTCGCGGCGACGTGCATCATTCGTGGTCGGAATCGCATCCCGACGACGCCGAAGTGAAAATCAACGCCGCAACGCAGACGCCGCGCGATCCATACTCGCAATTTGCGGATATTAATTACACGCAACACGTAAATCGACACGGACGGACTGGCTGACGCAGGGCGAGCATTTAACACATTCGCAGCAGCAGCCGCTGACGTAATTTTTACGCCATTTAAAAATCTATAGCTGGTTGCCGCTGACGAAATTTACGTCATTTTATATTTATAGGATTCCTTTATGTAAAGGCAATTTAAAAATTATCATATAAAAAAGAGAAATTAAATTTTATTTTTATATGAAAGTATTTCATTATTTTCTAAAAAATATATTTAATGAATTTTAAGTTTTTAAAATTTTTATATATATTCCCATATTTATATGTCGCGTCATAAAATTTGAATTTGTAACATGTTATTTTTTTTTAATTTTAAACAACAAGTGGATACGAGAATGATATTTAAAAGCATTTTTTTAAATTTTTATGCTAGGACACTGCGGCAACCAGCTATAGATTTTTGTAAATTGCGGCTTCCAGTTTTAGGTCGCGCGCTAAAATCGCCAGCTGCGAAAGTGTTAACTACACGGTCAATCGAGATCAGAGAGTTACTCGTTAAAATTAACGTCGAATAAAATACTTGATAGGTATATCCATATAAGATGCTTGATTCATTTTAGTGAATCGCTGTCATACTGTGGCATAACTGCCTTTGATAAATTCCCAAGCCTCCCAAGCATATGCTTGTCAATCATTAACTCGAATAAATATCGCGTTTTCATCTTCCACGAGATATCGGGCCAGTCCGTCCCTGTAAATTGTTGGTCTTAGGGTATAACGCCCCTAATATATATAATATATATATATATATATGTATGTATCACATAACTCCCATTGTGACTTGGCTTGCTATGAGTAAAACTTAGGAACCACACGGTCAAAAACTCTCATCTCATCGTGAGGTTTGCTTAGGTACTTTACGAGCCTCGACAGCGATTACAACCGTCCATTACATGAAGAGTATTGGTCCAAAGAGAAATGTTCGGAGTATATCTGAAGTGATCCGGCGCCTCTCGGGACGTCGTCTCATTGCGGATAGCGATCTAAGGCAGAGGTTCCCGTCAAACAGCGCAACGTTACTCCCAAAAGGATCGCGTGATTCGGAGTGCGTTATAATCTTTCGCATAAACATATCTTTTCACCGCGTACTCCGCTCGCGCGTAAAACGGTTAAACGATCAGAAGGTTTAAAATATTCAAGCTTCACGGGGACAGGGTTCAAAGGGGGTTCAACGACAAGCTGATTCTACACTGTAACTGCAGTAATGAGATCTCGAAGATTCGAAAGTTCAAGGATCCAAAGGGGATTATCTGTTCGCTTAATCAGTTTCCCGTGTTTTTGGGGGTTCGTGTCGCGAAGTTTGAGGACCTCCGATTTGTTCTCTTCTCCCTATCGGAGCGCCGTTTCGATAACGGCGGTTATCGAACCGCCTGACGGAAGTTCGAGGCGGTCCGGCCGGCGTCATCTTGATCGAAGATCGCTCTTGACAGTGTGCCAGCACGCGCGTTTTCGGCGCTCGTAGCCGCGCAACAGATAAAACATGTAAATTCAGGCAACTCCGATACTTACTCGACTGCTCCGGAAACTGAAGGCTCGATGCCGACGGCGATACCGTATGCTCACGCATTTCCGTTACGGAACGCATCGTAATTTTCCGCGGGACATCGCGGCGACGGCGGTCGACACTCGTGCCCTATGTGACAGTTAATCACCGCCGAATTGTACGTGGTACATACTTTCGCGCACGCACGTAATACTGTTGCGGACGTACGGAACATCCGTCGCATGTTTCGCCCGCTGCCATCCTCGGTCCGCGCGACGCGATCAAATTGCGTTCATCGAGAAACTAATTAAATTCAATTTCCCGAGTGAGTTTGATATTCTGGAACCCTTGGATCTTTAATTTTCCGATTAATCAACTTGTGATTTATCGTTTACCAATCCCTGGACGAACTCAAGTAAGTTGAAAAAAAAACAAAATATATATAAATTTAAAACAATACATGAAAAGACTGGTTTTCTTGAAGTATCTAAAAATGAGACCAAATATAGCTCTGAAAATAATTGCGTTAGACTATCAAATAATATATAGGACACTCTGTCAGGGATAATGATAATACTGCGAAAAGTTTTGACATTCTAGCGATCAGCTTGAGCGTCCTACATAATTATTTTGATGGTCCAATAGAATTATTTTCAGATCTTTATCTGGCCTAATTTTTAAATACTTCAGCAAAAAACTATTCTTACCGTGAAATTATCCGATAATTTTCTTCGAACTAAAATTAAAACGGTGCTAAAATTGTCTACAGGTTTTTCTGCAATTCGCACAAAGTTCAAAATTAACACGAGACTGATTAGATAATTAGGAACAAAATTTAGTAAAACAATTAGGAATAAAATTCAGTTCGTCTTCGATTACCGAGGATCAGCAGCGCGTATAGTCTACATATATATTTCTCTCTTAACTTTCTTCCTCTCGCTCTCGTACACTCACACGTAAACCGCTTGCGTTCGTAACGCGAATTAATCATGAGAAATGATCGTTAATAATCGCGCGTAGCGAAATAATATTACGATTAACAAGATCCTCTTTTGTAACAATGATAACGATCGCTATCGCGATAATTCGTAGTACTCTTTGAAAAATTTCATTTTTCGGTGTTCGAAAATCACAGCGCGCGTTTCAGCCTTCCATTGCATATTAATTAGACCGTTTTATCTTACTTAGAAAACGTGGAGACTTCGCGTGCCACCACGCGTTCTTTTGTGCACTTCTGTTTTCCGCTCTTCACACTTCCGTATCATCGACAAACGATTCGATTCGATCGAAATCAATTAACGAAACAGAACACGTACACCGATCAACAACGATGTGACAATATGTTGCGTAACGTCTCCCGAAGCGGACCATCAGAAACGCATTCTACGAGAGGTTTCATTGTTAGCGAACGCAATGTAAATTGCAACAATATAGCTTATCGCCCCGGCTATTACGAATCGTTTCCAATTTCTAGACTATACCGCAACTACGTGATCCATGGAAGAAATGTGTCTATGTAAAAACGAACGCTCGATATATAAAGAAGTAAAAAGAAAGAAGTCATCTTCTCTCAAATGCCCGGATAAATGTACGTCGAACTTGAAAAATGTAGCAAGTTCTTCGCATAAAATTTAGGAAATGTATCGGAAAGGGACGTTTGTGTGTACGTGATATTGTTACAATATTTAACGTCCCCCTCTTCGTTTCTCGCGGTCCGCCCCGACGAGAGAGAGAGAACCGAACAAGACGCAGCTCACCGTCTTCGCGAAAACTATTCGAAGCGTTACTATCGATCGATTGTCCTCGCAAAATTCTGACTTCGTGCCAACTATATACCGCCCGACTGTCAGCGCGTGAGCACGTCGTCGATAGATCCCCTTGCCCTATTTATTTCTCTGCCCGCCCGCTCGTCCGCCGCTCTCACGAGATGTGACGGAAGTTTCGAGGGCGCGGTATGATCGATAACCGTCCTTCTCCTCCCGTCCCTCCAACCCTCCGCTTTCCCGCTTAGAGCGGCTGGGCGGCTCGTCCGAAGATGCGGCGTACGGATTAATAACCGGCAAATAATTATCGCTAATGAGGCCATTGGTCGAACGGATTCGCCCCGCGAATCGATTACACTGTCGCGCCGATCGCTAGTCCGGCTTCCGCCGGGGTAGCACTCTTTCCGACACTTCCTCCCCCTGGGAAGAACGATGCTCGAGCCTAGGATCTTCGAGACCCTCGGATTCTCTTAAATGCTGGAATCCGATCGAGCGGACTGTCATTCCAAAAAACTCTTTTAGTATCTCGTAATTTTAGGATTCTCCGCATCTGGATTCCAGTATTTACGAATCTTCGGGGCCTCTTTAATCCCGGGGGATCATGGCGCGCGAAGCACTTGCCATCCTGTCCGAGCCCACGCTTTCCTCTCGAGGGCGTCTTTCACCATTTGTGTCCCCGGTATCCCGGCGACTCGAGGGACGGGGGTCAGGGCAACCCGAAGCCGAAGAAGGGCGCGACCGGGCGCTCGTAGAGCAGACGCGGCGGCGGAAGTGGCGGCGGCCGCTTCCTTCGCGGGGCAATCACCGTCCTCTACAAGGACCCCTTCCCGGCGAACAGCATCTCCCTGTGCTTGGTGCGTATGTGCGAGCGCAGAGTGTCGATCCTGCTGTAGGTGGCCGGGCAATAGGGGCACAGCGAGCGCTGCGCGGTGTGTATGTGGAAGTGGTGCCAACGATTGGTCACCTGCTTCCCGCAGGCGCGGCATCTCCATAACGCCGGGCTGTTAAGCGACACGGCGAACATCTCGTGATAAGAGAGGCCGACTGGCACGCTCGGCATCGAACCTGCAAAACCCAACAGCATCTACATGCCCTTCGTGCACAACCAGCGCCAGTCGTGTTTAGCCGCGAAGCGCTTAGATCCCGAAGATTCTGCGAGCCTAGGAATCCACCAGACTGGCCTAGGAATTCCCGACGGTCAGTGCTGAATCCAGTGCTCGCTGAATCTCTAAGATCCAAGACTCTAAGATCCAAAAATTTAAGAAGCCCGGGATCTTCAAGACATCACAGTTCGTCTTGGTTCCTGAACTCCTCGATTCGTAGGATCCTCTCGATCCTCCGATTTCGGAATCCCGAACTTTCGAACTCTAGCATCAGGCCCTGAAATTTTCGATCTGCAAGACCTCGAAACTCTTGGACCCTTCGGTGCAGTGGGTGGTTGTGTGGGTTTCGTTTGGTGCAGTGTTCGAGTGTCAGTGTCCTTGAGGAATCTAAGTGAATTTGCTGATCACGGCCGGTGACGTCCTCTTGTGAATCCGAATTATCGACACGCGTGCAAGTCTCGGAGGAAGAGGGACATAGATAATCGTGCAAAGAACGACGGGAAAGCATAAATAACTAAAGCCGATCGCAATAGGCAGGATCAAGACAATTTTCTTAAAAAGCGACTCAAATTTTCATTTCCATGTGCATTAATTTTTTAAAAAAATTGAGAATTCAGACAAGTCCGTAACTCTCTATCGAGTACAGATCGTCGTTCGTATCCGTCTTTGAAGAAACTTTTTGAACGCGCGGATAACGGGAGAGACGTCACAAGTGCAGGCAGTGAGTCGGAACGATCGACTGTGTCCGGTCATGTGTGAACACATCCACACGCACGATCACCATTCACCTCCTCTTTCGCAGCCTCCACAAGCACAGATATTCCGCAAGCGTCACGGGAATATATACTCACGTTCTTGATGCCGCCGTGGAAACACGAAGAACACGCCGTGGAGCGAAAATAGCGCGTCTCCTTCCTTCGCGTCCAGAGACTCCTGAGTATTTCAGGATCTTCGAGTTCTAGAATATACGCATTCTCTCGCATACGCGAATAATACGCTAAAGCTCGTGGAATCGCTCGACTCATCGGATCTTCCTGAGAACTTTTCGGTTCCCGGATGCTCTCAGGATCCTCCGAGATAAACTCGCGTCTCAGAGACGTCGGCGGTAACGCGGCGAACACGAAGCGGGGATGGGGAAAAATACTTAACCGAACATTTGCCGATGTTATTACAGGATTATCTGGAGACGAAGCTCATCGCCTCCAATAATCCGTGCTGGAAGACGCGGTAACTTCACACGCTTGTGCTAAGTTCTTATCGTCGTCGGCGTATTGGCGAAAGAAGTACCATTTCTCGCGCACCGTACTCGGAGTGATCAAAAAGTCACGACCAAGTATATGACGACGATTGAGAGAGGAAATTTAATATATTGTACCAACAATTTTTCGTAAATGCTAATTCTTCCGACGCTAATAATTTCTCAAGTATCATACTTTACGTGTTCCATCATGCATCGTGCGACTTTTTGATCAACAATCAACGCATTGTGAAGTGTAAAGACTAATCTACAATGTGCTCTTTGCTTCCTGTTTCTTGCTTTTTGCATTTTGTCAATTTTTGGTTATGTCGCGTAATGCGATGTTTGTTCGTTCTATCATCCAAGATAAAAGTTGGCAAACTTCGGAAGAGACAAGAAACACGTGACAAGAAACACGATTGTCGGTAAAACAATGCGTGGAAAGGCAAAGAGCAAGAAACAGGAAGCAAAGAGCACATTGTAGATTAGCCTTTAAGAACAATCGATACAACCTTTGGGAATTGGAGGCAAATAATTTTTAAGAGAGAAAATAATAATAATAAGAAACGAAAATAATAACAAGACAAAATAAGGAGATACCGAAAGAAGCTCATCCTTTCGCGATCTGAAAAGATTGGTAAATATTTTGAAGCGAATATTATTCTCCGTAGCTCCATGCAATTAGAAAAGCTTCAGTTCTATCAGGATGCACGTAAATTAATCGTCGACATGACGTGATGCGTGATCCCGGGTGCACAGGATAATCGGGATATTTAATTAAGACGCTGCGGTGTCGTCAAATACCAGTTCACCCCCCAAAGGTACGCCGCGTATCGATTATCGAGACGGATTACCTGCAAACGAAGCATCCGACAATCCGCACTGCGCACGAAATCTACCAAACAGTCGCTTCGCAGAACAGGATTAACGACAACATGCGTGTGTTATTCAAAGCCATCGAAATTATTGCGAGATGCCAGCTCCTTTTTATTTCGTACAATATATATATATATATATTACATCTTTTAATAACCGCAGTCTCTCGTAAAACGTCTACATTTCGCGAAGACCTCTCGTTGATCCTCCTTACCTCTATAATTAGCCATTAGTACGTGCAGCCGAAATCGTACGCACTAAAGCTAATTTGAATCGTGTCGGCACGCGAACGATTATCCGTAACAATCGTTGAAAAGCGAGGGAGAGAGACCTTCCTTCAGTGATCAAAACTTGCTCTTCGAACGTCACTTTTCTACGGAGGAATGATGCGAATTCTTTGGTTTCGTGGAAAAGGTCTCGGAATGCAAGATTCGTGATCGCCCGATCGGGAGTGATCAAAGGTACAAGTAGTGGAAAAGTGAAGTTAAGACTACTCTTTGATGCTTAACGTCGGTGCATATTCGCTTACGCACTCTACATAATGCGTGTAACACGCTTCCTTTGGCAGCTGCCTTTGGCATCCTGACGGAAAAACATGTATCCTCGGTACTGCATCGTCGATATAGGTACTTTTCTACTTTCGAAGCTGCGGATCTACGGATCTACGTGCACATCCATGTGAACCTACGGACTCTCGCGCAGAATCTTGAATCTCGCAACCTATTGATCTATAAACGTACAGAGTATTCGATAATGCATTTAGTAATGTCGAAGATCGAGGCTGTGTTCATTATGTTTTCGAAAAAATTAATTAAACACCTTTACATAAAAATAAAATTAAAAACTCATAAAACTGTTCAAACTCATTTTAATTTTGATTTTAATTTAAAATATAAAAGGACGTACTACTACAACGGCAACCAGCTATAAATTTTAAAAAGACGTACTACTACATCAGCTGCGAATATATTCTTTTTAATTGCTCGTGGCGCAGAAACTGTTCGCGTATCTCTCTGCTGAAACTATTTTCTGTCGAGGAAAAATATATATTATAATTAACGTCCGATAAAATATCCTCGCCAAACGCAGTAATTACCCTGTATATTAGCTCTCTACATATTAATCTATCAACGGAACTAATAGCTGTGTATCAGTCGCAGATCTATCTACAATTATGTAAATAAAATTTGTTTCATAATTAATAAATATTAAAATCATTTATTCCTAATTAAACCTAACGGAAATTTTCCCGATCGACTTTATCTCTTAAAATAAGACCCAGTTAAATCCAATGATATTGACTCGATCTTTACTTTTTATTCTTTCGCCTTTTATTTATACGAAGAATAATCACGAATCACGGAAAAGAAAACGAAACTCAGTTTTCGTTCGGTTCTTCGCCTCGTCCTTGAATCCTGCCATCCGGAGGCGCAGCGCGTCCCTCCTTCCTCCCCAGTTAATTTACGCTCGAATGACGAATCCGAGGGCTCGTGGACTCAAAAGCGCAAAGTCGCGCAAACACAGCCAGTACGGTTTCGAAGCAAGATTCGAGTACCGAGTTTGTCAGGCACCTACCAGTGTCCACGACGATTGAAGAAAGGGAGAAAAAAGAAAGAGAGAGGGGGGGAAGAGAGAGGCAGCGAGGCGGAAAGAGGCGAAGACTAATATTTACACGGTGGAATTACACGGTCCTCGCGATTATTCGAGACACGCCTGGCGAGGCCTCTAAGTGATGCTAAATGCAACGTCGACTGTCGAAAGCTCGTAAGGGAGGGAACGGCATAGGATCTTTGAGCGCCGTGTCGCGTCGCATCGCAAACACAATCGCCCCGACGTCTCTCAGGGCGTTCCTGACGCATCCTCGACCGCGTGGACCAGCCATATAGCTTCTCAGATCTTCCGATGCTAAAACCTAGAACCTTCCAATGATCTCGGACAGACTCGAGACCGTTGCATCTGTCAGTCCTCGATCTTCGTCCCCCTTCAGACCCTGGGATCATATCTCCCGAATCCTCCGCTCTTCAATAAACATTAATTTGCGCGATCCTGTGCTTATTTAACGGAAGGACAACGGACAAGTTCAGGAGAGCTCGAGATCGTTTCTTCGCGCGGGGGACGAAGAAGAGGACCCTCGCGCGGAGGATCCGCGGCGCTAGATCCGCAGCTTAAAGTACGCGGCGCGCTCCAAGTGTCGCGACGCGTGCGTGCGATACTATTGCGCGTGCGCGTGCTTCGTACGCGTGTGCGTGAGCAGGGTGTCGCTGCGCGTGTACACCGCCGGGCAGAGAGGGCAGGCGTACTTCCCGGGGAAATGCACGTAATAGTGATTGCGCACGTTCGTCACGACCTTACCGCACAACGAGCACCGCCTCCTCTCGTCGCTGTTACTCTGTCTCTCAAATATCTGTGATATCCGCCAATTTTTCAGCTCTGCAACAACAGAAACCACAGCGTCAGCAAAGCACCTCGAATTAGCCCGGCCTCTCCCGCTCGCGCACCAGCGTGTCATCGCTCTATTTCCGGCACTGTTCTTTCGCGTGTCTTTCCGTTTCTCTATCTATATCTATCTCTCTCCCTCTCTATTTCTTTACCTCTCGCAAAATTTCCCCCTTGATGCCGAGATCGGATTCTCACGGCAAATCAACGTTACTCCTCTTGTTTATCTGTCTCCCCTGGCGTGTGCGTGTGCGCATGTAAGGATGCGTAACGATCTCGGAGAGAATCCGATTGCGCGTATGGCGTACACTAAGCGCAGCTTGTGCGGTTTGTGGTGAGATCAAACTATGCGTTGGAGGGTAGGAGATCAAAGGAACGCTGGAATAATCGAAGACGAGACACCCAGCGAATCGGAAATTCCAAATATTCCGAGAATTCGAAAACAGAGAGGATTCAAACATGCCGAAACTCTCTCTCTCTCTCTTTCTCTCTGTTAAAAACCAACGCGAATCTCAGCATTTAGTCCTAAGAATAAAAATATCTTCTTCAAAGAGGTGTAAAAAGAAAAGAACACATCCCTTCGTCAAATATTGTTGAACGCAGCAACCGTTTGCGAACGATAATGAGAAATCGTCTAAACTCGATTCTCCGTAGGACTCGTAGAATCTCGAGAACGGAATATAAACAGTCACGATTCTCTCTCTGTCCCAGATTCGGATCCGTGCGACTTCCCGCGCAATCTCGAGGAGCGGCTGCTCGTTGAAAACACGTTCGCGCAGAAAAGCACACACGTACTCGAGAATCCGTGTCGACACGAATCCCCGTGAACGTCGAGTCGAGGGAGAACGTAACTCCGGGCGCGCCATAAAAATCTGCGAGCTCTCGCACGGGGAAAAAGCGAGACGGCGGCGGCGCCCCGACGTCGAAAAGCATATAATTCCCGATATGTATCGCGAAACGCGCCGCTATATATAACACTATATAACAAACGCGCTGACGTGAAGTCGGAGTCCCGATAAGACTCCGCGCACACGTGACTCGAAACTGTAAGCGATCCGACACACTACGTCGCGCCGTTTTCTTTCGCCCCGACGACATTTCGCCACGGCGATCTGATCTACGTTCGATCGCCGAATCAAACGTCCCCTCTGAAGATCCAATAAGATCCCCATCAGGCGCAAACGAACTAGGAGGTCCACGGGTTTTCGGACCTAATCAGCCGCGCAACGCCGGAAACCTGAGAACGTCCACGGTCCAAGGGCTCAAAGTCCAGAGTCCCCGGGATCGTCCTGCGGAAGGCTATTTCGATCGGTACACTCTGGGATTTGCAGTTTAAGCTACGCGGTTACATAGCGTGTATCCGGAATCCTCCAGAAATTCATCTCAAATATAGCTCCGCATTCCCATATATCCGCTAGGCGATCGCAGCTATAAAAAAATATCGCACGATCTTGGAATAGAGAGTTATTATTACGTGTCGTACGGTGAAAACGGTTCGATCGCAGAACGACGAGAATATTCGTCGCAGCGACGTACGCCAACGGTTGCTCCGCTGTCGCTGCATTATTTCGCGCTAATAATAGCGTTATCGCACGAGCTGATCGACGAAATAATTCAGCGCGGCTTAAACGATAAGGTGTCGTCGTAACTCCTCGGCGTTGAACTGAACGTGATCCCTCAGACGCTCCGTTACAGATCGCGATTGAAGCAGCTGTCGTGTGACCGAGGCGCACACACGGGAATAAAATTATCCCCGTGTAAACGCGATAATATCCCTGAAATGTGTGACCGCTTAATATCTAATAACATTTGACACTCATAAATGTCGCCGGTTACGACTTTCCCAAGGTGTTCGACGATGCGCCGTCTCGTCTGCACATTTACGATCCTCATCGATTCTGCGGAAATGCAAAAATGGGGGAGATGGTTGCATCTCTCGATCGATTGCGAAAATTGAAAATTTAGGGAAAATGGGCGAGAGCGCAGATACCGTCGGCGAATACCATGCGAACGTCGAAAAGGGAGAAAAATGATCTGGAAGAAAAAAGAAAGGTAGACGGCTCGGTTAACACACAATTATGTTTAATCAAAAAATTAGTATGAAATACATTAAATGCACATGTGATTAATTCTCCATTTTTTTTGTTTATCATCATCATTATCATCATCATTATCATCATCCGTATTATCTACACTAGAATTAAAGATGTATATAATAATGCAATTGTAAACATAAGAGACTTTATGTTAGAATAATCATAAGGATAAGAATATAATTGTAATAACAATAAGAGAAGTAGTAGTAGTAAGAATAATTTCTCGTGATAAAAACCGGTTGACGCCTTAACTATCTCATTCCATCGATCGGCATGGTCAGAAGTTCCTCTGCGAATTTTTTTTCTTTTTCTCCTTTTCTTTGCTAAATATGCCTATTGTACGTTCCGAGCCAAACGATCGTTTATATAACAGAAAGATATCAGCAACCCGCCGAAATCTTGGCGAAATCGACGATCGTCGTGATCGCCGCCGTTTCTGGTCCAGAGAGGCGAATAACAACGACGGCGACGACGACGATCGTGCGGACGCGATCGAACTTGACTCGCAAACGCGAACGCGTTAAAGCCCCGGCGGGCTTTGCTCCCTTTTTGTCCGAATGTTTAATCGCGCGATCGTACTTCTTACTCGTTAGTGTCCCCGTAAGTAACTGCACTGTCGGAAAAAAAGCTTTCGAACCTTTCGAAAAAAAAAAAAAAAAAAAAAATGACAACGGTGAAAGGAGAGAAAGACCGGAAACGAGGAGTGTCGAAACCGAAGTTCGGCGAAAAGAGGTAAAAGGGAAAGAGGGGATGCAGGTCCGAGACCAAGAACGTAACAGGAAGAAAAGGTACAAACGACTGACACACACACACGTTGACGAAAGGTTTGCGATCACGTTGATTGCGATTTCTTCGATCGAATCGACTCGATCGCCGAATTTCTTTTTTCCTTTTCTTTTTCTAAAGTTCGCCGGCCGAACTTTACGGACGTTTGAGCTTTCGGTACGTTTGAGCGCGACAGGACGGTGATGCAAATTTTTCTTCGACGTGTGTCGAAAGAGGAGCGAGACAACATGTTGGGGGGAAAAAAGGAAGGGCATTGATCGCGAATTTGGTTCCTTCTTTTCTCGCACGCACGCACGCACGCATTCTTTCTCTCTCCCAATCTGTCTATCCTTCTCTCGCTTCCTCTCTTACACTTTCTCTCGCTCTCTCTCTCTCTCTCTTTCGTACGCGCTCGCATACGTTATCATACAACGCGAAAAATGCAACGGATAACGATTTTCTTCCTCTCGCCGTTCGTTCATAAAATGTCGAATCTAATTTTAGAGGCTCGTTTTCTATATTTACACGCGCCGTGTAAAATCACAAACTTTCAGTCTGACAGTCGCGCCGATTCACATTTTATTTTGTTTTATTTTAAATTTTTTGTTTTTTTTTCTTTTAAATGATGAGTAGAACACGCTCAGTATTCTCGCGGGGAGCACTGATCCCCTATATTGTTACGATTTACAATTATTATATATAGTTTATTTATCCCCCGAGAAAAATAACAAAATGTATATATATATATATTTATATATATATGAAGATAGATATATATACATATATCGTGTGTGTGTATATACATATATATCCATAGTTAATCCGTAATTTGTATATATTATTATATAAAGAGATATTAATAATAGTACTTTTTTTATTTAGTTTAATAATGTACAAAGGGGGAGGGGGGCCGGGGTGCTGTCGCGCGGCGGTGAAAAAAACAACAAAACGCCTAAACGCGCCCCTTATCCTATCAGCTAAGCCTAATCCCTAGGTAACGCCTATTTAACTACACTCATAATGTTCACTTGCACAGCCATAGTTTCTTTCTTCGCTTTTCTCGCTCACTCAATCCTCGGTCGTTTAGAACGCTCTCCTCGATCGCCCGGGCCACGCGATTCCGGGGTTCGTTCAACGCTTCGTCGCGGCTGCGAAGCTGAGACGGCGGCGCCAAAGGAAGAGGTACGGCTGCTGGACATCCTCAAACTCGCGATACCAAGGTGGCACTTTGAATCGAAAGATCGTGAGGTGCAAGTGTCGAGAAGGAAGATCCAAAGATAATAACGATCGACTAAGAAGATCATAATTAAGACTTTCGAGAATCCGCCCCGAGTTCTCTTTCTCTCTGCCTGAAGATCAATTTGGAGATGTTAAATTTCTTTAAGTACTCAATGTCCGCGCCGTATCCTCGGGTTCTCCGATCCCTCGATTACTCACTCCACAATCGCTTGTGGACGTTAACCGCGTCCGCATAATCGACACCGGGTGATTCGCGTCGCGTCACGTCGCCGCGCCGAGTCATCGCATTCCGCGAATCGCACGGCCGAAATTCGATCGTCGCCCGGCCACCGCCCGGAATCGAATGAACCAGCGGGCGCAACGAGGATTTCAGAAAATTCCGGAGAAACGTTATTCCACTCGCTCGCTCGCCTTTATCCGCTCGTTCCCGCCCGTACCGAAAGTATCCGGAGAACGCAACTTGTTCCGCCGCGCGACAGCGCCCGTGGCCCCCTCGCATCTTTTACTATCGCAATATTGCACGATTTTTTTCTTTTTCATTAAATTCATCTTCAATTTCAATAAGGTGTTAGCACCAATCTATTATATCACAATGTTCCACTCCACACCACGCAGTTGTAAATATATAAATACCTATATGTAGTAATAATAGTAGTAATAGTGGTAGCAGTAGTAATAGTAATAGTAGTAATAGTGGTAGTAGCAGTAGTCATAGTAATAATAGTAGTAGTAGCAGTAGCGGTAGTGGTAGTAATAGTAGTACATCGTAGTAATTTCCATTTATAATTAATAAAAGTTTTCGATATAACAGCCAGGCGACCCGCGGCCGCAGTTAAAACGACGGCGCGCAGGCCGATTCAATGTTTTGTAAAATTGTGTGCCGAGTATTTCCCTCTTTTTTCACCCCCGGATCCCCTCCTTCCCCCTTCCTGCGTGTGCTCCTACACGGAAAAACGATAAGGTTGCCACAACCACAATAATAGTAATATTTGGTACAGCCACGTCCTGTGGTTGGTTGTCACATTCACATTGATGTGAAGGCAACTATATGCATTTGGTACAGCAAACGTAGTGAATGTTGAACATTCACTAACATATATAGATGCACTACACAAAACAATGTGAATGGTTTGGCTGAACCAAATATTACTATTATTGTGGTTGTGGCAACCTTATCTTTTTTTCGGTGTATCTTTCGTGTGTCTCGGATGTTTCATGATCCTATCTGTCCCCGCAGATGCATATGTAATTGGACGTGTACGATTGGTGTACGCGAGCTTTTACACGCGTTCGGGCACCCCCCTGAGAGATATATAAATCACTAACACGGGATTTTCCGTTTCCTCGAACCGCCTCACGGATCGATCGACGTCCCCTTAAGCTACGATTTATTCTACGGATTAATTGCAAGGAGCTTCGCACATCTAGAGATTGAAATTCATGGAGTCTTTTACACATTGCATTTACGAAACATGTACATTCATAGAACTTGACACCTGGTTGGCTGAACGTTTAAGTTATTACCATCTAATAATTTTCTGCGTTAGATTCTTAAATCCTTAAGACTACGCGTCGGACAGACGAGAAATATTGCCAGAGGAAAGCGCTCTCGTGCCAGTAATATATATATATGTCGCTTCGGGGTCACCCTGTGTACAAGTTCCATTCTCAGGACTTTGTCCGCTCCGATGCTCCGCCCCGCGGAAAAACGAAAACGCGAACAAGTTTCGGGTGTGTATAGATCGCAGATAAAAAGGAATTCTTGCAAGAGCGGACGTACAAAAGTCACCGGGATTTAGAAAAAGAAGACCCGTATAGAAATCCGTCTTGTTCGTTTTCTCAGGCGTCACGCCACTCCCAGAAAAATAAACTTTCCGCCAAAGGTTATTGCCTGGCGCTTCCATAACGCCGTTATCGTCGCGGCGGGCTTTTCCCCGGGACCCTCTCTCTCTCTTTTCGAGAATCACATGTCGATACTCCGCGCCGGGAAGCTACGGGGTTTCCGACGACCGGGTACGAAACGAAATACGTCTCGTCGCGTCGAATAGCAGCGGCGACAGTTATTCCGGTGGACAGTTATTTATTAACGAAGAATATATCGGGACCTTCCCCACGCACTCTCGAACCTCGCGATACTCGGCTTTTCGGAAACGCGCGGTGAAACGCAACGACGAACAATTCGGGAGCGCGAAGATCTCACAAATGTCCGCTGCTGTTCGAAACTAGCGACCAAAAAAAAAAAAAGATCGAAATACATTTTAGCTGAACGTCGCCAGTCCCGCGCGGGGTTACAAATCTATCTCGGAGCGTCGAGAATTTTTTTTTCCTCCCCCGTTTACGTTATTCCACGCTTGTAACAAGCTCTCGATTTTTTCGTCGCGCCGACGTTGCCTCCGGGCGCCGTGATTTATTTGGCTCGTAACACTTGGACGAAAGATTTGACGGGTCGTTTATATTGGATCGCGCGCTTCGGAGTTAGCTTTTTATCGGGGGATTCGTTTTATTCGGGACGTCGACGTCCTGACAGCGCCTCTGCAGCTTCTATTGTTGCTCGCGGCTGCAGCGTAGCTTCCCGTCGACTTTCACGCGTATATCGCCATACTTGGCGGCGAGTTTCGCTTTTTGCCGCGTCGGGTTTTAATTTTCTAATGGCCCTTTGCAACGATCGTCGCGCGCGCGCGTTCGCCAATCCCGACGAAGAATCGCGCGAAGAGTAACGCGGCCGAAATTTGAAACATTTCCCATTCGCGTGGCTTCCGCTTCTTCGTGAGGCTCCCCTCAGCGCGTTTTACGTTCCGGAGACTGCGTCTAATTTGGAAGAACTCGTAGATTCGTTGACGCTTCGTGTCGCAACGCGGTCGAATTAGCGTTTCACGCGAAAAGCTCGCGCGGACGATCCCCTCGAATCCTCATCTAAATTTCTCCGACTGGTTTTTAAAAATTTGGCTGGAGCGCCCCGACGCGCGTCTCCGTAATATATTCAAATTTCGCGTGACAAAATGCAGAGTCGCGAAAGAGGATCCGCGGCAACAGCGTGGATGGAAAAGCGGGCAAAGGGGAAGAGGAGTTGAATCATAAAGCAAATCGCGCGTCGGCGTAGCGGACGCCGGATATAAAGCGCCGTGAATAAATTAGTCCGCGCGGGGAACAGCCGCGCGATAATGCAACACGCGGGGGTGAGGGAAAGGGATCGCAACCGCGCGACGGGGTGGTAAGGAAAAATGAAGGCGACGTACAAATCTCCCGCTTTCCGCACGCGCACGGGGGCGGCGACGCGGACGGCGGAAAGTTCATTCGTCTGCTTTCGACGCGCGGTCGGAACAATCCGCGCCGATTACGTCTCCGAGGTAGACGTAAAAATCTCGACTCCATTCGCGGTCGTTTTCCCGATTTCGCGCACGTATTTGCGTCCTCGGCGGATCGGCGAACTCGCACCAGTGTTTTCCGAATCGGATTTTCCTCCCGCTCTCTCGCGCGATCCGCGATATATTATAATAAATCCGAAGGATATGGAATGGAGAAGTGGTAAACCGCAATGAACATCAATATAGTTATTCAGCTTGAAAAATCCAAAAATATATCCAAGATATATTCGATTCTGATAGAATAAATAAAATTTGTTAAATTAAAAAATAGATAATTTGTCATTTATTAAGATAATCGATATATATATTTGACGATTTTTTACATTTTGATATATATTTTTTGATTGATATACAGGGTGTCCCATGACTCGAGGTCCATACATTAAGGACGTGTTATTGAAGTCATTTAGAGTTGAAATTGTTTAATAAACATATGTCCGTAAATGCTTTCTAACAGAACTACAACCATTGAAAGTTGATGTGAATATTTGAAACATTTTCTGTCAGTCTGGTGTTGTTTTATTAATTCTTGTCTTATTGACTATTAATATGTTTATTAATAATTGTCTTATTAATTAATAAGAAATTCTTCTGGCATGGCGAATTTTTAGATTACTTTTACGCGTAGAGCGAACTGTTAGATCACTTTTACGCAGGGCAAGACTTTGTATTGAATCTGCAGGAGATAATTTTAAACAGAATTTGCAAAACATTTGTAAATAAACAAGTTAAATTAAATGTCCTTTTTCTTTCCTTTTTCAAATATTCACATCAACTTTCAATGGTTGTAGTTCTGTTAGGAAGCATTTACGGAAATATGTTTATTAAACAATTTCAACTCTAAATAACTTCAATAACACTTAATGTATGGACCTCGAGTCATGGGACACCCTGTATATATATATTTAATAATCGTTTATGTTTGACAAAGTTGCAACGTTGTTATTATATTGGATCCGTACAAGAATACTATAAAAGATACTAAAAGAAATACTAAAAAGAATACTAAAAGGGATTACCACCTCTTTTTCTTTCCATACCCTTGCTTGTGATATAATAAAACTTCCTTGAGTTTTTCAGAAAGGAAAAAATTATCAGCTAAAATTTTAGGAAGAGAATAAAAAAATTAAAAATTATTATCGCAATAAACACAATACGAATGTCTGAAATTTTGAGGTGGTTCGGAAAAATTCGAAAGACACTGGATCGCATGGTTTCACGATGCTCTCCGACAGAACCGCGCTTTGTCTCCACTTGACTTGGCTATCGCATCTACTCAGCTATTTATCCGAATGTTCGAAATACGTAGCATGCCAAACATTCGTGCTCTGCATGCACGCAATCGACGAGCACTCTCGATCGCGTCATAAGTGTCGATCGATACGGACGCGAAAGCTCGCGTCAGATTTCCGGTCGTGAAACCTCGGCATGGGAAATGATGAAACGCGAAGTTACGGTAGAAGAGCTAGGTCTCAAAGAGTCTAATCAAAATCCGCGGAAAACCCGCGGTCACGCGAATTCTCAAGATTTAAGGTTTACAATGATTTAATCTAAAATTCGAAAACTTCGGTATCCGAGGGGATTTTTCAGACCAGGGGCTCGATTCTTGAAGTCATTCGCATGAGAAACGTATGCGCAAATTCTGCTTTTACAGAAAATCTACAAGTTGATTGGCTAAAAGTCATGCAATAGCCAATCAACTTGCAACTTTTCTGTAAGAGCAGAATTTGCGCATACGTTTTTCTTGCGAATGAATTCAAGAATCGAGCCCCTGAAGATTAAAAAGAATCGCGAGAAGCCTCAAACGCCAAGATTTCCATCCCGAAAGTTCGAGAGTTTAAAGAATTATCGAGAAAGGGCTGAAGGATAACCTTCGAGTCTGAGGTTGATTCGAAGATTTGTGATCTTCCTGTATTTTAATTAACTTCCCCGGGAATGACTGCGTTAGGATCTTTAGCTTTTTTTTTTTAAGCTTCTTAGCGGCGGATCATTTTTCATGCATTCGTATACCGCTTCCGTTCGTTGACGTCGCGCGATACGACCTTCGGTACGAAAACTATGCACGTGTAAATCGACCGCGTATGTGCGACACGGCTGTCGGATGCTTTGTACGGCCGTGGTCATTTGACAGTTTGTGTACGAACAATTCCGGAAATTGACAGTGGCCGGCGTGCAGCTGTCCAACGTACGCGAATGCGGCGCGAGCGAAAAGTCACGCGTCTACGAACGCTGTTGAATAATAATCGCACAACCGTATAAATACATCGCTATTGTTTATGTAAATATCGCGCGATGGAAAATCGAGTGTTGATTCTGAACATTATTGAATTAATTAACGCGCGCTGTACAGTATAATACTCGCAGATTGGCGGCCGACCTCGCGATTAACGACAGAGTCGAATGATTTCTTACGCGTAATTATTTTATTCGTAATAAAAGGCCGGATTTAAAAAAAAAAGATTATCGCCACTTCGCGACGCGGTATATAATTTACGGAGACGTCGCAATAGAGTCGCAATTAAACGCAAAAGTGACTGCACGTTAAAAGGGCAAAGATGTAACGATTACGTGGTAACTTGGTCGGTTAACATAACATCACGTTGCGTGACTTTTCCATCGATCCGCGTAATTGCGCGATGTGCGCGAGCTCTCGTTCGGCGTTCGTTTAAAAAAAAATTGCAGAAAAAACCGCCTAAGTACGTCGATGCTCCGGAGTAATTCCGCTCGCTCGGCGACGTCTACTCGCCCGCGGACGGGTGACAAAAACGAAAGTTTCCCGAGGGGTGGTGGCTCCCCTCGAACGCTGGCTGGCTAACGACGAATGCATTCTAATGGCGGCGGGGCGACAGCGGCCGTGGCAGAGTTGACTCTCGCAATATTAGGATGAAAGATGAAAAGCAAACTCCGCCGTCAAACTTTGTCGCGGTCAACCAATTAAGTACAACCGCGTCCCGACTGCAGGCCGGGCCATAATTTCGCGCGCACGATGGACACATCGATCCCGGCCGTGCGCATTTCGCTCACCCTCGCGCTCTCCTTCTCTCTCCCCATCTATCCTTCTCGTTTCATCCCTCGGAGGACGCCTGCAGTGCAGGGCGGATGCATCGCGAGGAGAGAGGCTGCAAACACACGAGCGAGTCACGTGCGCGGGCCGAAATCCGCGCTGTGCCACGCCGCCCGTAACCATCGCCCATCGTTTATCCGAGTTTGACGTATCGAGAGCATCGTGGAAACACGCGGAAAAATATCACGCTGACGTTCTGACGCAGAGGTTCTCAAAACGGCGCCTTCCCACGTGCTCCGGAGACGCTCGAGCGGCTCCTTCGGGACTCCTGCGAGTCTGAAGAGTGCTATGTCTACAATGGATATAGTAAGCTTTTAGCCTTTTGCTCGAAGACAAATAATTTCTGGCAAAAAGCATTTCTCGCGCTGCCTTAAACCCTAAACTTAACAGATGGGATCTCTTGGAGCTTCAGGATTACGCAGCGTGGAAAACGCTTTCGGTCGAAAATTATTTAAAGGCTAAAGGCTTACTACGACCATTGTAGACTAAGCCTTACCGAATGAATAACGAATCGTTAACGAATCGGTATCGATATTCTTAACAATCCGCGCGGATGCAATCCCTTGATGAAAGCCCACAGACGTTAACGTTTTTATGGATGACGACAAATTCTCCCTTAATTCTCTTTTTATTGGAAGAACGCTTAATATTTAAAACACAATTGGCGGAATATCGACATCTTTAATTTCAATGATCAATTTAAACAATCACTTAAATTTATTATATTTTAATAGACTGGCGTTATGTAGCGTGAAATTTGAGTACCCCTGTTTTCGCACGGAGGACGGAATTGTTGAGAAAATCGGCATTGCTCGTAAAAGTTGTTTCCCTCTTATCCTCCTCCAGACTCTGCTTCTTCCGCGTTTCGATTTTCTCTCACGCTCTTTTGCTCTCCGTGCAGCAGAGACGACGCGTTTCGTGTTATTAAAACTTTTCTGAAGCCGACGCAGAGATTGTAATCAACTCGTAAATTATCATACGACAGGAACATCGTGCTGTTTTCTTAATCACAGAATTAAGTTTAATATCGTTCATAGAATTTTAATTCGTTAAATAATTCCACGTGTATTTTGCGTGGATTCTAAAAGATATCCAAAAACGAATATTCATATAAAGAGAAAACGCTTGATAGATATCACATCGCCCGATATCCACTTGTGAATCAGAGCTAGAGGGTCAACTTTTGCGGCAATAGGCGCGACGAAACGTTAGGCGGTCGTAATTAATAGACGTTCTAAATCTAAACCAACGCGTTGCGCGAAGATAGCAAAGGGAATAAAGAGCTCGGAAAAAAAAGCAAGGCAAAGAGAGAAAGAAGGGAAGTCGATCGGCGTGTGATTTCTCAGCCAAGGAGGTAGGCCTGCAAGTGCACCTTAACACGCTTCAACCCGCCTCTATCAATAAATAAACCTTGCGTGTGTCGCGTATTGCAATATAATGTTGCGCTGTGTATATATAAACAGTGAATAACATATATATAAAATCATAAAACGATAAAACAAAATAAAATAAATTATCCAATATATTAATATATATATACTTAATAATCTGCAATAATATATTAATATTCTGGTTATATATTATTAAATTATAGGTATATATGCGTGTTCGGTAAGCCTTAACTATGCAAAGTGCCCCTTTTTTGCAAAAAGAGAGAAGATCGACGGTAATATCATTTCATCACAATATTGCGGTTTGGCTCTTTGAATAGCTATGGGATTCTGCGTATGCGTGTATGTATGTGTTCCTCTCTATGTATGTTCTCTAGCGACCCCCATGAAATAGGCGATTATTGTTGTCTGCATCTATGTGACGGTAATCAGCGCCGACAAATAATTTTTAAATCTAATTCCTTGATTCAATATGAAAGAGCATGCTCTACGAGAAATTTCTGGCCGAAAAATCTGACGTCGCCAAAGGGGGGTCGCTACGCTTTTATCATTAACGTTACGATTATAAACGTTCGAACGCAGAAGGTGTCTTCGGTCTGACCCTCGGACTTTGGCGTCGGATTTGGTACCAGCTACGCAGATTGGCAATCGATTTAGATATCGCATTGTCCGTGAAAAGAAGGAGACCTTCAAAGTATCCGCACTAAAAAATTGGACGCTGTGGGGGTCGCTACGCTTTCGTTGCAATAAAGAAAGCTTTCCGTTGTGTGTTCTGCGCCTAATCTGCGAGGCGCCTCTTCTCTTCTCGACCGTGTGTGCATGTGTAATATATATGTAAAGGCATCGCTCTCAAAATAATTAGGAGATCATCTCTTTGGACAATTCCGCGGAACGTCCAGGTGCCGTTAAAACAACCGTGAGATACGTTTACGATCAAATGTAAACGCGAGGACCAATCTTGGACACTTCAAAATATCAGCCAGTCATTAGATAACGCATTCGAAAAGATGGTTTCCCAATTGCTTTCGAGCGACGTACATTTATCCGTGTTCCTTGTAAAATCATGATTATAATATGTATATATATATGTACGTTACACGTAAATTTCATGATGTACGAAGGGAAAAAAAACAAACAAAGAAAGAAGAACAAACAGATTGCACCCCAACCAATTAAATATCAATGTGCAATGACGATACGAATATCGTGACCATCCCTTGAATAAAATTAATCTTTAACGTAACTATATCTCCAACCAATGGTAGATTATTAGTGTGTGTGGTAGATTATATAAAGTATAAAATATAGTACTCTATAAATCATCCAATACAAGTAAAACCTTATTTGTTGCCTACGCACTTAAGTCCCGAATCGTGGAATGTCTCCGTGATTTCCACTATTTACCCCCGCGTACGCGCATCATAACAGCGCGGTGTGCGGCTTAACCGTTAATTATTATAGACTTTAGGTGTTAATTAACAAGTAACGTGCGTTTTATAGTCAAAGTTCATATTAGGACTGCAAAGCGCGTTACGCAACGTATCATCAAATTTTCACCAACGTATGCGTAAAAGGACAGAAATTTCGTTGTCGCTCGATTTGCGTGTTGCGTGTCACCTGCGTGTATATCGCGTGTGTGGATGGGTGTACGCGTGTGTGGATGGGTGTACGCGTGTTTGCGTGTCGCGGGATGCGTGTCTCTTCCGCGGTGCCGACCCTTCGTGAGCTGCGTCTCTGTGTAACCGGCGTGCGAAAGGTCAGGGTGTAAAAGTCCGTGTATGCGTGTGCGTGTGTGTACATTTGCGTGTAACTCGCACGCGTATGTTAATATTGCTATACTGGTTCCCGAAGGCTGGTAATACAATTTACGATTACAATCTAATATGAAGTCCAACTATAAACTCTTCAACAACTATACGACTCAACCCTGCGTATCGAATGAATTACTCCCAGCGACTCAGCTTTACAATTAATAGATATCATTATAATTAATTAATTGATTCATTAATATTCTTTCCGGCTGCCGTCTCGCCGTCCCGATCGGTCGGCAGCAGCATCTACGGGAGGAAATTGGCACCACGTTTGCTCCCATTTTATATATATATATATTTATATATGCATTTATATTAATTATGTAATTAAATCCGCGCGCGCGCACACACACTAACCGCGCGAACGGTTCACATCGTCTCAACCGCGCGGACTTTCCCCGCGGCACTCGCTAGAAGTATCGGCGCAGCGCTCGATTTTTTCTCACCACGAGAAAAGGGAAAAAGAAAAGATAAAGCTGCCCGGTCTTTGGACATCGTCGCGGCGCGCACGAGGTTGAACGCCACGCGAGCGTCGTGGATAACGCGTCGCGATAACGCTCGCGGTATGTTGGATCCACCGATCGGCAACGAAACGCGAGCGTAGGCACGACGGCTCCGCGCGAAAAGGCAGAGAGGCAGCTTCTTCACGCGCGAAAAATGAGATAAACGCCGGAAAAAAGCGACCTGCGCTAAGCAATACGGCTCGTCTCGGATCGACCGATCGGTCGATGGTGCCGCGATCGGGAGCGACGCTCGGGTTACTCTACCTGGACTTCGCCGACTCGTAACACGAGACCCGGGAAGATCGCGTGGGATCTGCCCAAGAATTCGAGACGTTCGGGATGTCGGAGCGAGTCGAGACGAAAGAAGAGGGGGGCGGCGATCTTGCGCGACCCACTTCCGGAGGGGGGATCGCGTCGAACCGGTTCGACGTCCCGATGAGCCTGAGGAAGAGCAACGCGTCGTCGTCCCGTCGCCGTTGTCACCGTCGCGCGCTAAACGAGCCTCCTTCTTCGTCCGGCGAGACAAATCGAATTGGATCTCACGATCGCGGCGGCCCCCCGGCCCCCCGCGACGCGGAGCGTCGGCCTCGAGATCGCGGCTGCGTTTCGCGCTCGCGTACCCCCGCTCCTCGGCGACTCGTGGAAGGAAAAAAAAAATAAAGAAAGAAAGACTGAACTTAGCCCTCACAGCGCTTCGACGTTAGCTACAAGCCCACTCCCAAAAAAGTCACCGCACACTAAACTGTACACATCGCTGAATATTAATCTTTCCTGTTCCACTTTTTTTTGCCATTTTTGCGATTTTCGTTTGTTAAAAAAGATCCCCTACAAGGAGAAGTTCTCGATATTTCCCTTAAGCGTAGAACCTACAAAAGATTTGGTGTTCGAGAAAGAAGAAAAGCCGTGAGAGATCGGCTCTTTTTCCCCCCAATGGCCGTAACTTCAGGACCGTATTTTCGCCGTATGCGGAATACCCCCCTGCGGCTGCGGCCACCCGCGCTCTCAGTTATATATTCCATTGTTTATATATATATATAATTTTTGGGGCGCGCGCGTATGTTATATATATTATGTTTCAATATATATGTATATGCATATTTAAATATATATTTAATATATATATATGTATATTAAATATATATTAAATATATATATCTCATCTATCTTTTTTTTCTCTCTTCGGGCGTCTTTAGGATAGCGTGTTCATGGTGTCGTTGCTCGAGAGCGCCAACGAGCCCGCCATGAAATCATTAAGATCGATCTTTCTCGCTTCGGGGTGTTTGAATTTAAAGTGCGTGCGCAGGTTGTCGCTACGTGTGTACGTGGCACGACAGAGAGGACACTCAAACCTGCCGGGGAAGTGGACGTGGTAGTGGTTCCTGATGTGCGTCACGACCTTGCCGCACAGCTTGCACCTGTGAAGGTTGCAGCCGCCTGGCACCCGGTCAAAGGTCAGCCGCATGTGCCAGGCTTTTGAACCTGCAACATCAACACAAGACAAGTCACTTTCAACTGTTGGCTTCCCGACGCGGCGAGTCGCCCGGTCGCCGGCGACTCGTTTCTCTCTCTCTCTCTCTCTCTCTCTCTCTCTTTTTTACTTTTCCGTTTTTATTTGATCTGATTTTTTCGTCATGTTACTCTGATTACGTTACTGTTACTTCTATGCCGTTTCCGTGCTGCTTTCGCTTTGTGGTACTTTACTTGAATACTTTTTTTTGCTTGGCTCTAGAGCGGCCTTTTGGAGGGTCGCCGGATCCTTGGATACTCGGGTAAGGTTTTCTATTTGACTCCGTAGAAGTCTCTCGGATTCCAGGATCGAGTCGAATCCTCGAATCCTCGGACCAGAACTGCCCCCGGACGGATTCACCCCGGTTTTTGGGTCTTTGAATCTTTGGATTCTCGAATTCTTGGAAATTCTGAGATCTCTAGATCACCGAGTCCTAGGATCTTGAGACATTCGATCTTCGGAATCTTGAACCTACAGAGATACTCGGCTTCTCGAATCCTTGGATTCTAAGATCCCCGAGGTCTTGAGTCCCCTGGGGCCGTCGGACATTTAACTCCTTGCAGATGCAAATAAGATCCCTCCGTATCCTTGGATCCTCCGATCCCGATCTCACTCTCGTTAATTTCGCGCGTTCGTCGCTCCCCGAGTTCTTTTAGTCGCTTGCTTCCCTACCTCTCTACGTTCCTTCCCTTTCTGTTAAAAGTCCTCCCCTTCTTCACGCGAATTGTACTGTGTATGTAAATTATGTATGTGTTACATCCCGAACGCGCGCTATTCGAATCGCTAGACAGACAGAACGAGAGAAACATTTCACCAAATATATGAATAATAAAACAAAAAAAAATTTTTTTTCTCCTTTTTATCACGTTTATCGTGAAAAAAGTACCATCGTAATTTTGAAATATCTCTTTTTGCGAATAGAATGAAAATCGACGTATTATATTATATTAGCTTATTAGGAAAGCAGATTATATTACTTTTCAAATAAAGCCTCACGCGATGGATTCGCTAGTGGATGTTACATTTCACGATAAACTGGGAAAATACGGGGTTGGATTAAAAATCGATCGCTCGTTATCGCGGCCATTCGTTATCCCTTTGAGGCGTCGCTGTTCTTTATGGATTGCATCGTTTAAGTAAATTTAAATAAATTGAGTCACGAGCTCATATAGCAAATAACTTCGTCGCTCGAAAGACGCTCTCTATCTCTCTTTTTCTTTCTCTCTGTACGCGAAAAACACGCTTAATAATTCCGTATTTAAAAACATGGAATTTCGCTTTGTGAGAGGCGCAAATTCTTACAGGCCATTTTCGCGAATATCTGATATAAGAAAAAAAACTCTAAACACATTGGCATAAAAAACTAAAAAAATTTTTATCACAAAAACAAAGCTTCCTCCATGAGAAAGCAAAACGAGTCCATAACGAAGGAATAAATATTAAATTAAGCGACGCTTCGGGCTAGTAAG
The DNA here is from genome assembly GCA_003063835.1 of Aphaenogaster floridana. Taxonomy (NCBI): domain Eukaryota; kingdom Metazoa; phylum Arthropoda; class Insecta; order Hymenoptera; family Formicidae; genus Aphaenogaster; species Aphaenogaster floridana. The sequence goes on from NJRP01000005.1 coordinate 1,219,448, forward strand.
CTAAACGAGCAACGCCGCCGTTCCCGTATATTTCACACGAATTTTGCACTGCCTTCGTAAAACGACAAAAAATGGCTAACCTCATACCGGAAAATGGTGAAAATTTTTTCGAATTTATCATTAACACTCAAACGCGTATTGTACAGCTCTATTTTCCGTTTCTGTTCTCCATTTTTGCCAAATTTTTCCGCTCTCCGCTCCGCTCCTTCTGAATCGCAGATTATTTTACGCAGCAATTATGCAATCGTTGACTAACGGAAACGTAACTAATTCTTTATGCGATTTTTGTTCAATACGAAGAAAGTGCAAAATACCTTTTAAGGAAGTGCTCCGAATAACGAACGAGTTGCGTCGAAGATATACACCGCGCGAAGCGCAAACATTTGCCTCTCGACGCGATCGAAGTGCAAGGTACTCGAGGCAGACGAGAACGTGCGATTAAAGCGATCAGACACGTAAGTCCTCGTTAAACATCGATCAAACTCCAAACCAGTGCGATTAATCAGAGAAAAAGCATAAAATGGGCGTACAAGTTTTGTGCGTAGGCAAAGCGAGCTGATCGTAAGGGCTTTTCTCGTTCTCGTTCTCCCGGTATCGCGTCAATCCCTCGAGAGTGCTCGATATTGATAAATGTGCTGCGAACAATTGATACGTCAATCTCACAAGCAAAAAAAAAAGAGGATCATCACCGAACCGACCTACATTCGTCACTAGACCGATCGAGATTTACGTTCTCGTTTTACGCACAGCGTTTCTCCAACAAGATCGTAGATACGTTCAGCACTTTAGACGACTAAGTTATAATTTCCGCGAAACGCTTTGGCTTGAGAAATTAGGCGGCGCACCGCGTATCCGACTTTATGGTTGGCCTAATCAATTATTGAAATGATACGTATAGGCGAGACGACCGAAACAATTACACTCCCATATCCTAATGCACGAGCGAAACGAGATCGTTGTATTATTCAAGGGTGCAAAATGGTTCTGTCTGTCTCGAGGCATGAGAGCGTTCGGTCCCGAAATCTTAAACGGTAGAGATAGACCCGAAACGTGATGGAGCACTCTGCGAGCCGTTGCGGTGCCCGAGCGCTCGCATGTGTTCTGCGATGCATAAACCCAATAATGTCGTGAAATCCTCCTGTCGCCGAGACACATGGAACACCTCAGAACGTCAAATCCCTCTCTTCAAACCCGTAGTCCTTCATAAACCTCAGAACGTCAGATCTCTCTCTCATACTATGATCTCTTGTTAAAACGAGCAATCTGCGCGTCACACATTCTGCTTAATAACAAGCGAAAAGTGTTTCGGTACACTGTTAAATTTGAAATGTTAAATTATATTTGAATCATATCAATTTGAATCATTCCTATGAATCGCCACTGCTCCTACTCAATATATCATTAATTTGACTAAAACAATAGAGTTAATTTTATTCGAGAAATGTATTAAATTTGACTCAAATTTAGTTTATTATACGTTTTTTTACGTCACCGCTATTCATATTAGACATTGGATATTGCTTATTTTGAAATTAAACAATTCAATCGTAGAAATGATTTAATTAGATGTGGTTGCTTTTTTCACCACATGTTTTGTGTTAAAATAACAAATTTCGACACACGTGGTAGTTAAAAATAACAAAATGTTATTTAACTCAAGAAATTGGTTTAAATTTGATCCTTTAATATTTAACAGTGTATATTGCTGTGTTCGTACACGAATTGGAAAGGAATATACAAAACGAGTTCAAATATTCTCTTCGTTAGACAACCGAAATGTATCTCTAAGGAAATGCATATAGTTAAAGCAGTTCTTAAATGCATCTCTAATATATGATAAAACTGATGTGAAAAAGATTATGACGTTTTACGCGTTTCAAAGTATACATAAAACTATTTTAATTTATTTTTATGGAGAGAGATCGTGGACGATGAATCGAAAGTGATTTACTCCTCCACAGACTCCGTACGACAGAGAAATGACACTCGAGGTGCTCCATGATCTGGAAAAATGGAGTCCCTGAAAGCTCGCGCCGCCATTCGGACTGATCAATATTCGTTTTTACGTGCCTCACTTAACGTATTTGCATGTACCCGGGATATCCGCCGACAATCATAATGGAAACATAGGGCGTGCCCCGACGGTACAAAAATCCAGATAAAAATTTATTCTCAATAAATAAAAAATATTTGGAGAGGTCTGCTGTTATCAACTTGCGCTTACGTTTAGATTCTCATAGCTTTAATTTTCTTATATTTTTAGCTTAGGATCTTCAAAGCCTTCAAACTTCTTTAAAACATTTAAATCCTTGAATCTTAAATCATTCGTGTTTGAGAAAATAGAAATAAAATTAAAAAACTTTCACTAAGAAAATGTGTTCTCTTCAATTATCGGAGGAACAATAGGCTTGCATGCAACATTACAGAACACTCTATAAAATGCCGTTTCTTCTTGTCGGGGCGAGACCATTTCGGGATCCGAATAGGCTGACTGAACTCTCGCAGGAGACTCCACTCCGGCAATACCCCAAGCATGATATCGCGTGTTAACCCCTTGCAAACCGCCTTATTTTCGCGACGGTTACCCGTCACTTTATTTCACCGTGAAGTCAGCAACGTGCGAAGCGAAGCACATTTTAAGGTAAAAATACAAGAAACCCCGCCAGAAAAAAGAATCTTATGAGTTATGAGTTAAACTCGCGGCGATATATGTAAGTGAACAGCAATAATTGCACAAATAATGTTAATCGCATATGGCCCACGCGAAAGATGAAACTGTACGTTTTATAAATACCATGTACAAATAATTATTAATTATTATCGTTATTACTAAATCTATTTCTGTAAATTAAAGAATTTAGTCGTACAGAAGAAGTTGCTATACCACCGCGCGACACAGAAAACCAAAAGATATTCGCGCATTGTATTTACACGCGTCTGCGCAAATTACAGTACGTTCGGCCGTGTTTCCCCCAATCACCCTGTATTTCCAAGCGTCACCTTATACGCAGCTACTCGGGGAAACGGTGGGTACCCTTCACAAAGGGTTAAATCGCTGTCTATCCCCTCAACAAGCCGATTGCCGCCGCGGTGTATCGTCGTATCGATCGGCTGCATTCACGCTAGCTTCCGTTCCCGATTAATGCGCGATTTAAATAATATTCGCGTGACGGCGCGGGGGCGGCTGAGAAAGAAGGTGAAAGGTCACTTCGCGCTTCTGATCGATGAGAGGACCGACTCCAAGAAAGGGTTCGCGAAACACGACGGAGACGGAAGAAAAGGACGGGGGTAGGAGGAAGTAGCGAGTTAAAAAAACTTTCGTCGGTCCCATCGATCGATTCGATTTTCAATGAAACTCGATCGCCCCCGCGCTACTTTTTCATTTCCACTTTTCCGAGTTTTCCGTGACGAGTGCGCGCGGAATGCAGCCGCGGGAACGACGCCCCGTCGACGCTGTGAAAAAAAGGCTTTGTACACGGTTGCTTTTTTTATTATACATATACACAAGGTTGGGAGCGATATTTTTAGATATACATGTGTGTATATAAGTGTGTGTATCGTTTTTCTCCTCTCTTGTTAGTGCAGTAGCCTCGGTTAGATTCGGTTAGAACAGTGTTTTTCAACCCTTTCTGCGTGATAGAGATGCGCCCGAGACGCGCGAAGGATCAACGATGCGTCACGGAGAGATGCGATTGCGGAAGTTGTATACCAATAGTGGAGAGCTATCACGTGAGTGATAGGGTTGAAAACCCCTTGGAATTACTATTCCGGATTTAATTACCAAACTATTTCGACATGGAGAACGTGGGTTAAGAGAAACAGGATCTGTGCAAATTAATTTCAAATCTCTCCCGTTATGGATATACCTCTTCCGCACAAAATCGCAATACACGGCAGTCCCTTTGATCTTGATTTCAATAAAACAGACACGTAACATGATAGATATTTTACGAACTCGCGATGTATAAATTACTTATCCCACAGTCATTTCGTGAAACGTCCGAGACGAGCTCAGCTACTCGTAAATCTCTTTCTCGAACACCTTGTATTGTTGCTACTTGTTTGAGATTCGTTTTAATGAAATAGGACAGGTTATATAAAAGGTTCTAGAAAGATAATCGCGCGTGAATTTTTAATTTTAAACTCAGATCAGATTTTTCGCGAAAACATCTGACACGGAACAGAGGTTGAAAAACACCGAGTTAGAATACGTCCCTTGTGAAGGAGCGAAGGTGCATCAGTTGCTGTTACGATTACGTTTCGCGGCTCGCATAAATTCAGATAAGGCCGACGTAAGGGCTAGATCAGAAAGAATGAAGGGTAGAAAGGAGAAAGAGTGAGAAACGAGAAATAACAGAGAGAAAGAAAATATGAATAAGAGAAGATAGAGAAAGTAGGATCGAAAATGGCGAAGGCAAAGCACCTGTGTATCGGAAGATGATAAATTCCAAGAATAAACTCCAAGTAAACGAGAATCTGTCCCCTTTGTCCGGAGGAAAAGTAAAACATGGCTCTTTTTACGCATACGCTGCAACACGAAACATTTTGTTATGCGGCCAGATAACAAAAAAAAAAGAACAGAGCGACTCTCGCGTTCTCTCGCGAGAATCGGGAAAGCGTGCCATCCTCTCTTTTTCTGTTTTCTGGCAAAACCGAGCCGCTTTCCTCCGAAAAGATAATCGGATCCGAATATCAAATCGTAAGAGTATCGAGTCCGGCCGCAATGGTAAAGCGCAAAGCACACGACCGTGGTTCGCGATGGGTCAGATTGAATAATCATTGTTTATTATTTCACAAATCTCTTCTTGTGGTACAAAAATATTACAATATTTGATCTGGTAACTTCTAGTCACCTCTGTTTACTCGCTTAAATCTTAATAGTTGATGCGCGCGCCAAAAAAAAATTTTCCGATACTCTCATCGATTGTTAAATTGATCCTGAGAAGCTTTAATGGGAGAACCGAAGCTTCAATGGAAACCGATCATAATAGAACGGTTCGAGAAGCTAGAAAATCGAATCGCTTGAAATTCTGCCACTTACTTTCACAAGGCGGGTATTTAAAGATTCGAAGACGTCTAGATACTGACGTTTTGCGTCTGGATGTAATATATATAAGTTCATTATCATTCTTACAAGATAATACCTCGATTTATTACAAAATGTCGTTATAAATTTGCGATAATAACGCAAAACAGAGTAGCGCAAAATTTTTTTTGGTGCGTGCACATTATCCTATTCTCTAAGTACACAAACATTAACCTCGAAGATGGTTAATTAAATACTTACGATAATTGCATTAATCTATGTTGGCGCATAGGCAGGCATTTTTTGACACGATTTTTTATGAAGGAGGAAAAGAGGGAAGGATGAAGGTTCAGAACAAGCGCGATGGTCAACGCAGTAGGCCCTAATAGCATCGTTATCGCGAGAGTACTTCCTTCACTGCAAATCCAAGCGTGTTATTTTTACACGCATAAACATCTAAAAATGACACATTTGACCGAAGCTCTTTCTACATGTTTCTTGCCATTTTAGATTACGTCATTTAACGCGTTTAATCGTATTAAATTAAAAATTAATACGTTCAATCGTGTTAAATGACATGATTTAAAACGGCAAGAAATGTGTAAAAAGAGCTAAATAACACGCTTAGATTTGCAGTGTTCTTCAAGCTTGTCAAAATGAAAAATGCAGAATCTGACGTGAAAAACACGCGATTCGACAGGGAATCATTTACGTATTTCTAACACATACAATTTCGAATCGATTTCTGCATTGCGTTCTTATCATTCAATGCGAATTTAATGTATAGATACACTCCAGCCTCGATTCTTGCGTACTATTTAATCTTTCGGCGACATTATGTACCAAAGATCATTGAGATAATTGAGAGGACCAAAGTTCCACGGATCTAACGATCAAGTGCCTAGAATTCTCCTACAATTGGAGAATTCAAGCACCGAACGTTCAGATAAGATCGATGGACTTTGGTGTCTAATCAATAATTATTTTCTCGTGCTTTTGATAAAGTAACGCCGGACATATAAAAGACGATCACCCAGAAATATTTGGACTATGACAAACTCCGCGGATATATTCGCGTGATCAATATCGTAAGATTAGAAAGTGAAAAAGCAGCCTATTACGGATATGCCATGCCGCTAACTGTGCGCGGTAACGTGGTTATATTTTAGTTATCGAACAAGGGAATTGATGTGCCACCGATAATGCCAATATTTCTCCTCGCGAAATAGCCGCGGACTATTCTCGAGCTGTAAAATTAACGTTCGGAAATGAAGTTCGATGGCGCAATCTTGATTCGACCATCGACGTGACGATCTTGATTCGGACGCGACTGACATGGGAATGACGTTGACCGATGATATCGAACTATTATTATGCGACGCTGTTTTTATTAACATAATATCTGAAATTCGTGCGAACATCAATCTACATGGAAAGAGCGAACCATCATCGTAAATCATAGATTCGCGTATGTATAAACGACGCTTACAGTTTCCGTTCGCGATATGTCGATTGACAGTTTCAATTGAAAAACGTTGCAGAACTTTAGCTTTGACAAAGAAGAAACGCCGAGATTGGATGAGCGAATAAATAAGCCGCGCCGAAAATAGTTCTTCAAGGTTGTCGAAATTGCTTTTACCATAAACGACGATATCGCGTTTTAGCGTGTGCGCTCTTTAACGACTAGCTCTTTGTATAAAGTCGAAGCTATCGAAATCACGTCAAATTCCGTCAAATTTCTCGGCGCATTAACGCCACATTTTCCGCAGGATTAAGTAGCTTCTCATCGAAATTTTCCCGTTACTTCCTCTTTTATGGCCCGAATTTTCGGTGCACGTTCCACCAAAAAAGCGCACACGCCAGACACGTAGCCGTATTTCTAAGAAGATTTTTGATCCTCTTTAACAACTCGTGTCGCAGTCTGATATTTCACGTACGAATCATAAAAAGCAAGAATAGTCTGAATTTCTACTCTTACGTTAATATGTTGCAAATATAATGTTTAACTTTTAAAAACTTAATTCTCAAAAAGTTGAAAGAACAATGATGATGAAATTAAAATGCTTAAGAATAAATAAAATCCTAAAATACAAAGAATAAAAAATTTAGAAATAAATAAAGAATAAAAGGAAAAGAGTAAAAAATAGGAAAACATAGGTAATAAATAAGTTAGCTAAGAGATCAACTATCTCATGTCGCGATTGAGTTCCGCATGTTTTTCGAAGGAAAGAGCCGGAACGTGGAAAGTGGAAAGGGTATGAGAGACGGATCGGAAAAGACAGACGGCTGCGCGTATTAGTGTAACAAGCAAGCGTCCATTCGGTGGCGTGATTATTTCCGAGACTTCGAAACTGATCTTATCGGGGGGACGTAATACGACCCTTACAATCACTGGCAGGCGCTCCGCTCGCTCTTGCCAGGCGCGTTCGCATGATGATTTATATCGAAATCGCGATGCACGAACATATTTAAATGCCCGGCTGGCCGACGGTGGGCGTCTCACGGAAGCGAAGCCAGTCGGGAGCGGAAGTATTCCTGCGAGCGCCCAAGACAAAGACGAATGAGGCGGATGCGGTTGGATCTACTGGAAATTACAGGGCCCGACGTTGTTTGTACAACGCGAGCCGTCCGTGTAAATGAGACGCCAATTTTCTCGGCCCCGGCCGAACGAGGCGAGATTATCGGAGAGAGAGTCAACTCTATCTTGTATCACGCGACGCGAGAAACGAAACGCACTTCTGTATCCCGAAGCGCGGAGATTTATGAATAAGGAAATCGTGGAATTCTCTGGGGCGCCCGGAGTTAATCGTTTTAAAGCGCATCGAAACTTTACGAGCAGTGCAGGGTTGCACTACGCACACCTTCGTGTCGTCTAGCGCTCGTTCCACATCGATCCGAAACGCACGCCGCTTCTGTACAACTTAGCTAGACCAGTTAATTTCCTCTCTCTTTCTCTCTACTCCAATAGAGAGTTCATCCCGAAAGACTAACATTACGCTGCAACTCTATTCTAGTCAAAGGGTAAAATTTAAATAATCGTCAAGCGGCCACGTTTAATTCTAATGCGTATCTGTAGGCAAATTGTGCAGCGAGGGAAAGCGGAAAGGTCATCGAATTCTCGCCACCGATACTCCACAATCTCCTCTTTACAAACTTTACAAAGTTAGGGTCGACCTAGCAGCCGCTGCCAGCACCGCCGTCCGTTACCCCTGCGCAAGCATCCCTCAGAAGGGATGCAAGGGCGGAGGCGAGCAGCGCGGCATCCAGCTGCCAGCATCACCGACTAATGCTGCAACAGGGAGAGAAAGAGGGAGCGAGAGAAAGGACAGAGGGCGGAGGGTACATGGGGGAAAGAGACGGGAAGAAAATGGGGACTGAGGGAAGGACAGAATAGCGGAGGGGATACTCGGAGAGATTTATTATGCAGAGGAGAACGAGAGAAACGGGCGCGAGCCCTTTCGGAGCTTAACACACTTTGTACCGGGCGCTGCGCACGTAAGCTGTCTCTATTTTTCGGTCCGCAACGTTGATATACGCGCGAAGGGAGTATACGGCGGTTTATATTCTGAATAATACATCCGAATGCATATCTCGGCGAAACTTTCATCTCTTCCCATCTTATTACCTGGACATTCTGGGGCACGGATAATATAATTTATTAAACGCTAAGCTATTTTACATATCTGTAGAGGACAATAGTTGTATCTAATATGAATTCTACTCAACGTTGAAGAAGACCCTCGTTAAACGGCGCGTCTCGGGGAAGCTTGGCTGTCTAAACGTGCGAATTAGAAATGTGGGTGCTTAGGAACGCGCGCGTTACGAATGCAGGCACTTAAAGACGCGCAGTCTAAAAAAATCGCTCGTGCTAACAACGCCCAATCTTCGCGCCGCGTGGAACCCGATATTCTCTCTCATACACCGGCATCGATCACCGCGCTCTGCCAGAAAGAGCCGTCAAGGAGGAGGGATGCAGGAGGGGCAGAGACGAAGAGACGCAGCAGCCGTGGAGGAAGCGCGGGGCGGAGAGGAGGTGAACGAGGGGGATGCAACGACGGGAACAGGAGAGAACAGAGTGTATTTCCCACCCTCCATTGTGTGCGCTTCTCTCCTCTATCTCTCTCTCCCGGTACATTCGACTAAACTGCATATATGCCGAGGAGTGTAGCCGCATGATCTATGTACGTGAATTCAACACAGTGGCCCATACGGTACGGTGTTGCTACAGGATTTCGCGTCTCCCTCAGCGAATGACGATCATACGCGGGAAACGACGTCGTACCTTCTTCCTTTACCTTCTTTTTTTTCGTATTTTCCGTTGAACCAGGTGCCGCGCTAAATTCACACGTGGCTGCCAAGGAACCTTTCCCAAAATCTGCCGGGCAGCGGTACTCAAACCCGAGGAATCGAAGTTTCTTCGCGGTTAAATGTGGAATAACAACGCCGATCGTGCGATAGTTTTCCGCTGACTTTGCGAACTGTCTGTATTTTTATCGGATTGACGTAGAAAACACTGAACGAAATCTCCAAGAAATCTATGAATCATCGATCACTGAATCCAAAGGTTCGATAGAGCATCTAAATTACCTATCTGAATTACTTTTCCGAAATCTATGATCGGGGCAAGATTCATTCTATGAGTAATTACATATAATGTAATTACTCGTAATTCAATTGTTTCGATGAAATCGTTTGTTGCAAACTGCGTCGCGTGAGTTTCGAGGAGCAACGAAATTCCGCCGCAAACTTTCCCAATGCGATTGATTTCCGGAGTGCTACCACTCGTAAGACCGAAACGTTGGAACTTCATTTCGAGTATTCCTGTCAGTAGCTATACAGTATTGTTACAGATCTGTGAAGTACGTACCGTCTGTTCGAAGACAATGGTGCAGCGTTCGCCGAACATGTAACCACTTAAGACATAAGGGAGGCGAGAGTTGATTGAACTGCTCGGCGATAACGAGGACATCACGATGTACGCAAAGAGAACAGCGTATTCAGTATTTAATTGAGCATTCGATGCTAATAATTCGGTCGAATGCGAAGATCACGGATTATTTGCCGACAGACAACGAAAATAGTTCTAAAATATAATATCAAAGATTTTCAAACGCGTAGTAGTGTTACGAGCAAAAATGGCATGAAAAATTTGCATATCTAATAAGCAGAAATATATCCTTATATACAAATGAGAAGTGCATTTTACGAGAAAAATTTAGCTACAAAAAAGAAACAATTAACTTTATCTCTTTATCTCTTTTTTATTGTATCCTTAATGATTATAACTTTATATTTCTTAGCATCTCATTTTTGCGTCTTCTGCTGTTGTTAATAATTTGAAATCATATTATTTGTACTAAAGAGATCTACTTTTCTCGTTTACAGATAAATAAATAAATAAATAAATTGAGAATAATTCGTAGATGGGTTTCCGGAGATTTATATTGAATAATTATGGTGTAAAAATTGTCAAAAATAAGTAAAGTCAGATACGCAAATATATAAAGTAAAGCTTTAAAACTTTAGCCTTTTTATAGAGATATCTATAGAAGAACGTTTGCCTCGTACTAAAAATCCGGTTAAGTGATTAATGGCCCGGCGTGATCAGCGGAGGAGTTTCGCGAGATTCGCGCCAGACAAAGTTTCTGCTCCTTCGAACGAGCTCTCAAGGACGTATCGGCGAAAGCCAGCGGCGGCTCCGGTTTCTCCTCCATTGGTTAAGCCAACCACCGGGGTTTAAAGTAAGCGGGCACGAGCGCCAAAGAGGAAAAGCCTCTTGTCGTGTGCTCGAGAAACGAAACTCTTTGCGAGTGGGGTACTACTCGGGGCGCACCTCCACCCGCTGATCCTCTTATTGAGGACACCATCCTGCGCCTTCATCTTCAAACCACCGTCACATCCGTCCAACCGCCGTTGAGACGGGCGCGCGCGCTCGTGTAATAAGGGCGAGAAGATATGCCGGTAAGGAGCTTATCGTCGGGAAAGGATATCGTCGCTGCTTGGACGAGCGCCGCGCGCTCGCTCTCCCGCCTGTGCACGAGAATATTAAACAACCAATGCGTCTCGAGAACAGAAAGAAACGATCGATGTCGAGAATAAGCATCAGTGAACGGAACAAGTATCGGTGAAGGAGCTTCCCGAGATAGTGATTTTAGGCGCGACAATAGGATCAAGGCGCGACAGAGAAAACGAACGAGAAGAAGTGGAGCTTAATGCGGAAAAAGAAATAAGCAGGTGGGAAACAAAACCGATTGGGAGAACTTCACAAATTGCACGACCTAAGTAGGACAGCCGATATAAGGATTTACGACGTAAAGATTGTCTAAGGTCTAAGAAAATTCCGGGAAATTAATAGCCTGTGACATTTTAATTAAGAGCGATTGCCTGAACGTATGAGTTATAAAACGTAACTGCTTAAAAGCTTCACGAAAATAAAAGTGTTCCATGATTATAATCATTAATGTTGAAACGTGATGCGCTGTTGTGCGTTAAAATGGCAAATGTGTTGAGAGTTCAGATAAGATAAGAGCTTCTAGTCAATGATCAAATTACGTGGCAAATACCAATATTTCTTTCGTACGAGTTTCTGAAGGATTTGTGAAACAGAACCGGATAGATATTATCGTAGATTTGTAAAAACTTGCAAATTAATGAAAATATCCGATTCGAAAAACCAAAAAGAACATCGGAATGGATCGATGGAATCGAGGACGGAAGGCATATTGCGAGAGTAATTAGGGTAATGAAGGGCGGGCTGTATAATTAGATGCAACGATGGATCGATGGACCGAGCTATTACAGGGGGATGCAAAATGCTGTTGAGCTTTTTATCGCTCAACAGTGGAGCGAGAGAAAGGGAGAGAAAAAGAGAGAGCCCTTTGACCGTGTTGCGGCAGGGAAAGTCTCGCGTGATACTAATTTCCATTTGGGCCCTGCAGTCCGGGCTCGGTTCGCTAATGCAGCGACGCCATCCATCCATCCATCGTTTTACCACGTCGCTCAGAGAGAGACAATTTTCCGCCGTTAAAGGTCGGAAAGTTATGATACCGAGGTGCCTCGTCGAAACGCGACAACGTTTCTCGAGTCTTGCGCGAGATATAGTGCAGCAGGCTCTGCCACGTTACGGCTACACGTCACGGCCAACTCGCGGACATTAATATTACCGGATCCGAATTGTCGCCCCGGCTACGTGATCCTCCTTGTTACGGAGAGACGGAGACAAAGTTGGTGGATTCAAGAATCCGTGCCATTCGGAGATCCCGCACGCGAGAGTACCAAATTCCACGTATGAACATACCTGCAGCGAAGATACCACGTCACTGCATAGCAAATGCATACAGAGTGCAAGCCTTTAATATTTATAGATCGTTTCTCTGAAGAGATAATTTCGACATATGAGCTAGCAGAAACTAAAACGGTGAATGAAAATGACGTCCTCATAACGAGAGAGAAATAAAATTGGGAGAATAAATGAACAGTACAAAAGGCGAAAGTTGTTTTAAAGAAATAATATCGGAGATTCGCGCACATTCGGGTGTAAGACATATTGCCCGTATCATTATTATTTGGCAAGAAGACAGTACAATGGTTTCCAATCCGTTTGATTCTCAAGAACGACATCGTTCCCATGTCATGTTATGCTCGTGGATTGGCGCTTATTCGTCGTTAGCTCTCTTGGCTGCCACACCGGAAAAATAGTCGATATGTCATTGACAGAGCTCTGTGACTCCGAAAACTCTTGCAATTTTTACTATCGTTCGGCGCAATCGATGCCCACCAGTGCGGCTTTAAATCGCGAAAAGCGTTTACCGTTCGTACCTTACGAGAAAGATAAGAATTTAAGTCTTAAGAAAGCGAAGTTGCTAAGATTAGAATTTAAAGATAAGAATTGAAAGATCTTGAAATATCGAGCAGTTCAAGTTTTTCAAGTAAGTTTGAACTTAAATATTAAAACGTATAAATTAAGTACCAAGTGTCCAACGGTAATAGAAGCTAAGAGACCAGATTTTAAAAACTCCGAGCTAAAGGCAGACTCTAACAATCAGATGGCGAATAAAAGAGAAATGACGAAAGAGAAATAAGAATGGAAGGGCTAATAAATGAACCTCTAGCCAAACCGTATCTTGTGATTGCCGTTCACAATCAAAGTGAGTGGCCCGGTAGTAAGATAAGTGAATTCCACGTTCCCGGGAGTTATGCGCCTTCGTTTTTTGCCAGTCCCGGAAACCATGACGCTGCCAGAACGCATCCGCTCGGCGAGAGGTAAAACGAGACGACGTTTGTTTGTTGCGTAACGCGTGCGAGCGTTAGAGAGAGGAACAAAACGCGCGTTCCCGCATGAAACCGCGGTGTCGCTTTGTACGAAACAGATAGCAAAAGTTCGTCGCGCCGGGCGCGCGAGAATGTTTCGAAAAATCGCGACAGCGCCGAGGAATTCCCTTGGGAAACCGACGACGAGAGAACAGAGAATTTCAATAACTGCGAAATGTTGCAAGTACGAGGATGACCTTGTTATACCTAATTCCGTGGAGCTGCGTGGAAACTTCGGCTAATCCTACATAATGTTCTTTCCGCAGGTTTTGAGTAGACTAAAGACTTTCGCGAGATAACTGCGAGCTACAACACCAAGTTTCGGTGTTTCGGAGATGAGAAATCAACGATTAACTGAAACAGTATTTGCGAAGTGTATTCTGCGTTTACGAGCGTACGGCATCTTTTCGAAAAAACTTGGACATACTCGCTCGATCTACGCCCGCTATTGGCGCGAATTCAATGGCTCGAAGAGCTAAAAGTGTCGCATCTGCAAATAGAGAAAGAACATAGATAAAAAAAAAATTGGCTCGACGCCATTTCTACCCGAAGCCACGACGGGCGAGATCGACGCAGACGGAGGGAAAAAGGACATGTGGGTTACATAACGACGTACGAGGGCTATGAACGTGTGACCATGCACTGCCTAAGGGAGGTATCGCATCGCTTATTATAGTTACTATTTATCGTATTATCGTTATTCATCTCGTGACAAGCGATTCATCCTTGTACTTAAGCGAAAGGCACCACAAGTGAGCTCCATAAGAAGCCTGTTCTTTTTTTCTCGTATAACAGCCTATGGGCCTGCGGGACTAGTTTCATCATGACTATTTTTGAGCCGCGACGGCTCGCACAGAAATCAGTCTTCGACGTGATTCACAACCTACGTCATATAAATATAATATACCTATAAATATATATATTTTACGTACACGCGTCGAAAAACGTTTTGCATAATTTTTCCATTACGCAAATTGATTGCGCTGCTCGAGATTCAAAAAAAAAGAAATCGTTCCATGATTTATCATTATTTTTGCACACCAATATATGCATGTCCAAAATATAGATTTTTGTATTTTATGCAACGCTAAATATATTCTCGCGTACACATATACGATCTAACGAAGATCCCAGGATAATCAGAAACCAAAACCATTCGCGGTGCAAAATCATTCGCGACGCGTGCGTATAAGATACTTAATCATTTAAATCATATATTTTTACTGCGCGCCTACAGACGATATAGTCAAAGATGCTGGAGTCCGAAAACCCAGGAATCCAAAAACCCTAGCATCCGGGGACGCAGGGATCAAGGGAAGCCGCGAGATCGTCGGAGCCGAAGAGGTCCGCGAATCTGGGCGTGACACGGAAGTGACGAAAGGGGGGCGATTATGAGATCTCGAGGGAAGATCCGTAATCTTGAAGGAACGTTACTCGTCTTCCATATTCCGGAACGATACGACGATCAGCGGGAGGTAGAATAGGAATGAAGTTTTGTACTCGATATTACTTTCACTGAGATCTCCAGCTATACTGATTCTACGAACACTCCTCTATAACTAAGGGAATCTGCTTGCCTCAAACAAGAGAAAGAGACCCCGCGTCTTATTCATTAGAGTTAAATACTTAGGAGCTAAGCGCACAAGAATAAATAGATTTAATTTTAATTTAAATAAGTACTCTAAATAAGAGAAAAAGAGACGCACGCGCACACGACATAATCGTCACGTATACGGCTATGCGACGAGGAGGGTCCTTCGTGCGATATATCGACCGTGGCGATTAATACCAATTAACGTGTGAAATGGCATGGGCACAAGTTACACGTTTTCAAATGTCCCTGCGAACGCATGCGCGCGAATCTACGCTTACGTTTTATATGATAGGAAAATAAATTACGTAAAAATAAATTATGTATGTAGAGTATACGAGGATTTATGAATCGGAGGATCCATGCATCCGAGGTATCGGAAAGATCCTAGGATGAGTGGAAACTATCGAGAGACACGGTCCTAGAACTTTCTTTAACGCGAGGCGGACCTTGTATCTATACGCGATAATTTAAGGTACTCAAGCATCTTCGATCGTAGAATCCCAATAAGGCCAGTAATCGAGTCCCTGACAGGCTTGGTCGATTCGAAGATCCTCGCACAATCCGCGGTTAGTATACTTTGCACGTGGACGCACTGTATGTTTATCATGCGACGCAAGAGTTATTAAGTCAAGTAACCCTCGGATTTTGCTAAGAAATGCTTGTGCTCCATGCGCATGAACGGCGATATTAAGGAGCCCTCCCGTACGCCGTGCTTCAATTTAATGTGCCTTTTCAGATTGTCAGACCTGGTCAACGATATCATACATATATGACATACGTGCTTGTCGGGGTTGTGCGATTTCATGTGCTTTTTTATGTTGGCTACGCTCTTGCCGCACTGCTTACAGCACTCCATACCGATCTGCGAGTGTTCTAACTTATTGTGACCGTCTTTACTTATATCCTTTTCTTTTTTGCAAGTCCTTGTCGTTCCTGGAATACAAGGTCCCGTGTCGATGAATTTATCATAATTCATTAACGATGCCAACTGTCTACTAGTATCATCCCAAAATACGTAAGGATGGTCGATTCGACGTTATCACACTCAATTTCTTTTATTTCTTTGCGCAATGTCTAATTTAATGTCTCCCGAACTACTTAATTAAAAAAAAGTTGTATGCACATGTTTTTATCAAATGCATAAAAATATAAATCTAAAGTTATGAAATAAAAGATCTCAAAAACGAACATCAAATCCCATTTTAATATCAGAATCATTCTGCCATCATAACATAACATAAATATAATAGCTTTCTCTTGCAAAATATTTGAAATCCAAATATTTAATTAAGGATTTCAGTTTTTCATTTTAATATGCGAAAATTATACGAATATTTAAATATGCAATTTTTCTCTAAAGAAAATTTTTGGAACAAATATTTCAGAAAAATATTATTTTGCTGTTTGACACAGATAACAATGTTTAACTATTGATAAAATTCTAATTAATCATTACAAAAAATATATATATATATATATCGAAAATATTTATATTGTAAAAATGTAATATTATTCTAATCCACGAAATTGAAATTTATTTTGTTGATTTTCCAAGAACCTTTTTCCAAGAACCTAGTTTACAGTATATTTAAAAATTGTTTCTTCAAACATATTTTTTAAATTTCGCTATTATTTTAATTAATACAACAAATTATCATTGCGAAAAAAAAATATTTCGGATGATAACGTTAAACAGAACATTCTTTATGCTTCCCATAAGTCACACTCTACGTCAAATAGTTGCAGAGAAGAGAGGGGATTCTCTCAATTACGTTCAAAATCAACGAAGATATCATAACGAACACCACACTCGTATTTATACAGGGTAATGCACTTAATGGAATTGCTTGATTTTCTCTCTTGTTTTTATAAGCGCTGCAAATATATGTATGAAAAAACTTGCTTGTCGCATAGACAAAATAATGTAGACATAAAAAGAAAAACGGAAGCAGAAAGATCCGAGGACATAATGATAAAAAAATATCAAAACTCTTTCGCGTTTATCGAAACCAGACAGAGAATCGATCAATTCCATCAAGGACTTCGCCCCGTGTTCTTTCTCATCTATAATTACCTACTCGTAGCAAATGTCAATACCATGTAAAAAGCGCAATTCTACTGTCATCTCATCGCGTTCCAAGAGACTAAAGATACTGTCACAATACAGGAGAGAAAGAAAGGAGGAAAGAGACGTCAAAATTAACATACCAAAAAGAAAACCGAATGGAAAATAAACATTCGAGTGTGAGAACCTCGGCGAGGAGAAAATTTGCCGATTCGTCTCCACGATAAATGCTCGATCTGCGGAGATCGCGGTACGGACTATCGACTTTGTCCCCCAGCTGTTAAACGCCGCCCATACATAAATTGCTCCGTCGGAGATCAAACGCGCGCATCTCGCGGCCACTGGCAACTATTGCATAACGCAGCTCGTGCAACATTTCAGCTAACTAGATATAATATGAATATGCAATCAAGAAGTACGTAATCTGTTAGCTATCAACGACAGCGGCGACGACGACGGTGACGGTGACGACGATGACGACGACGACGACGACGACGACGACGGACGACGACGAGATCGCTACGAGGTCGAGGATGCAAAAGATAAACGAAGAATAGCGTTAGCAACAGAGTCTATTTAACGAGCGGTCTAATCGCGTATGCTTCTTCGGGAATAATCGTTAGGAGGAAAAAATGATACCTAGGGTTACGAGTTTTCCTGCTGCTACCTGCTGCTGCTGCTGGCGACTATTATTAATGCATTGATGATGCGCAGCGGATAAGAGTTGTGTAACTATAAATAAGCGTGACGTATTAATGTGGACGAACGATAGAAAATATTTCGCGAAAAGTGAAATTTTACTTCTTAAATCCATAGATTTTTTTATAGATACGTATACGAAATTCAGATCCTCAGATCCTCCAATCCCTGATTCCAAGGAGATCCTCAAGTTAGAGAATCCGCGAATTCAATAATCTCAAAATCTAATTGGAACTCCTTAATCTATAATTTTAAGATAGATTTTCAGGACTGTCAGATCCTCGGATCCTCCGCTCTTGTATAATCGCGTTAGCCTTCATATCCATCTCGTGGTATCAAGTAACGTAGCATAGGAAACGTCTTACGTAACGAATTTTTTTTCCCCGCGGCCGGCAACTTTATTAACGCAAACGACGGATTGCGCAACGAGATGCGCAACGACTGCACATTTTGTTGATAATATTCTCGTTCACTCGTGTAGATCGAAACGAACAGCGCAAGAGAGACGTGAGAATATAAGATCAAGATCGCCAGGCACGGTGACGCAAGATACGGTAAAAGGGATATATAAGAAAATAGGAAATAAAAACAGCACATAAAAAGACATGCACAGAGAGTCCCGCCATGGAAGTTGCATATATGCGTACGTCCGCGTCCGCACGTGCACGCAGTGTACGTATATATGCTGTATTTATATATATATGTATATGTCTTATATATATAATATATATGACATAAGTATGTACATGTCATCTCGCACACACGACACACATTCACACGCATTCACGCAAATGGAGTTCGTTAATGTGGCATCACACATACACACTCACACGCGTCCGTACACGTGTAAGAACAGCGAGATGAACTCAGCCAGTCGCACCCACACACCATCGCAATCTCGGACACGGAAAAAAAAGAAAAAAAAATGAGATAGGAGTACAGTCCATTTGCTGATACCATGTCCCAAACCAACGAGAGTTTTGTTATGTTTTATTTCTTTCTGTATGTATATATATATGTATTAACACACGTAATTAAAACTACCACAATGACGTAGCAAATGCACGATACCATCACCACAACACCAAGGGTTCATGTAATATACATATGTAGTTAGATATATATACAGACATACACAGAGATTGGTCTTGGTGTATGCATATATATACGTACGTACACATATACATGTACATATATATATATATATATAAAGGAGATCTTTCATTTTCTAAAGTTACACTCACTACACTTGCCAGATTTGGAAATAGAGGGATGCTCGCTTCGGACGACACCTACGTACGACTCGACTCGTGTCAAATCCTTGCAAAAACGTGCATGCAAATCTCCCTCGATTTCTTAGATGTAACATATTTCCCACTGACACTGACTAACAAAGACATAGTTTTTCCCGCTCGCGCGATATCGAACATCCGAAACGACGAGCTTGACGCGAATTAAGCGCGATATTTTACAACGAATAAATAACGCGTCGCCAAATCTTTTATCGCCGTTTGCAAGCTCGATATTTAACTCCGTCAGAATGTTAATATATTGTGTCTGAGATAATACCGAATATAATCTTCACACATGCATAATGTACAAGTTATTCGCAGATTAGGACGGCAAAATGTAAAAAAGGAAATATGTTAAATCTAAATGAAATTTTGGTCGTAAAGTTGAATATGTGTGCAGGTCTTACCATCAAGTCCGTCGAGCATTTCCGGGGGATTATGGTGCTCGGATGATTCAATCCCTTGAACACCATCACTGAGTGCTCCTGCTGTGGTCCCTCCATCTTCTCCTATCAGTCCAACTGGATGACCCTGCACATGACATAATCACATATTTATAAATAAGTAGCCAGCAATAGTGTGAGTTACTTCACGCTTTATGGCATATTCTAATTAAAATTGTACTCTATCGCATCCTCAAAAGACAAAAGCTTAATATTTTTGCAACTACAAATTGTTGTTTCTCAAATTCTTTGAATCCTCAAACTCTTAAACTATGTTTTTGAAATGATCAAATTCGAGATAATTTTTTGAAACATCAAATATTCATAGTCTAAAATTTTTAAGTGCTATCAAAATTTTCCACGTTCATCTCAATGTGATAAAATTTAAGTAAAAGTTAATCCTTAAAAGTTATATATAGTTTAGAATTGGTAATATGTTCTTCAAACTTATACGTAATACTTATACGATAGTTGTATATTTTACATAGTTTTATAAATAACAATAATTAAGAAAGAAATAACAAATTTTTATATGTTTCTACAGAGATAAGATATAATAATACTTAATTGTAGGAGGTTAAATGTTCTAATCAATATAATTCTAAAGAAAACGTGTTTTAGAATAATTCAATTTATTGCTTTTCAAAGATATAAGAATCTGTCACAGAACATGATCTCAAAAATATATACTTTGGCATTTCTTTTTCTCATACATTGAAAATTACGTGTTACACTACTATTACATATACTACAACGAGTATCTAACATATGCAACCATAAAGTACATGTTTAAAAAATGCAGTTGTATTTTTATATTGATTATAGTCATCTCGAAAACATGCCGTCTTGCCGTAAATAATTGTAAAAATAAACATATTTAAGATAAATTATATACTTTATTTACCCGTTTATTAAAATTGTTTGCATGATTTTGAAAACTGTAAGAATGTTATCGATATTTGTATACGCTATTTAGATGTACAATTCATCGATCATATATCGTAAATCGCAAGGATATATATACATATTATGACAGAATATTTGAAATGTGTCTATAGAATAATATTAATGTATTAACCTTGTTATACACACATATATTTATGTACATTTTATCTTTTCAACAATAAAACAATGTATATTATATATGAATTGTTTTAACTTTACATGCAACACAATAACTTTAACGTTGATAAAATTATCTGATGATAACTTAATTCTGCAAAATTATATTTAACAAGTGTAAATTTATTTGCAATATTGCTGATACAATAAAAGTACTATAGATTGGATATAATTAAAAAAAAATTCCGAAACTAAAATATATGAGTCGAAAAGAGGAATCTTTAGAAGATCTGGGAATATCTAAGAGGTTTAGTAGTCAAACAAATAATAATGCACTTGTAACAATTTCTGTTACAAGTTCGGATACATTTCATTTTGTGTCGAAATAATTATAAGTTTGCTTAAACTTTTGAGCAGTTTAGTAACAGAAATTTGTTAAAATTATCATGTATCTTACACAAAAGTATGTTGAATATTATATTTGTAGATCATAATTTCTTTTAAATATTAATTGAGCGTAAAATTGATTACGAATTAAATAGGCACAGGTAGGATATGATGAGGTATCGAGGCTAGCATGTTTTTGCCGTATAAGCGTAACTTTTTTTTGCTTCACTGTCTTTTGCCACGCATAGATTGTGTGCTTTACACTTATCATGGTGGTTTACGATCTCGAGTCTAAAATTGCCATTTCCCGCAGCAAACGAAGTACGAATTTCTGGTATGGATTCGCTCCACTTTCTACAATATTTGCAAAACATAAGATTCGATCGTTCGTCGTACTGCAGCCAGGAAAACGTTTCTAACCATCCGGGTTTAAATCTACCAGCCTTTCTACCTTGCGGAGTAGAGCGTTGCAAGCTTGCGCATATTGTCGACTGAATTACGGACATTCCTGGTTCCTGATTTATTTGTAGCGACCTATGCATATCACTTTCTACTGTTTTAGCACTCGGACTATATTCGGGTAACGATTCGTAAGATTGAGGTTGACTGCTATTGCTTTTATACGGATGGTGCGAATTCATGGGTACGGTTTGACTTAGCGGATTATTCGAATTTCCAGGGAATTCAGACGCAATTCCCGACATATCAACATAGAGAGAACCTCCAGCCATGATGGCACTTTCGCGAGAAACTTGTACCACAGCCGAATCTGGACGATTTGAAGTCATGTTCTGTACATCCATAGTTTCGTCACTCTTCCCATCTCTCTGAACCCACTCCATACCAGTCTGTCAACAGAGAAGGAAAGGATATGTGCTTAATCAACACATCTCGACCGATATCTTTTTTTTTAGCAGAAAAAGCCAATTCTGTAATCTCTAATTAGAGAATCCCTTCCTTCCCATGTTTGTTCCGACTGAGTAGTTGTAGGACGACGGTAAGTAATCGTCATCAATTGTGGGAACAGTAACGAAACTCCGTTATAGGGACAATTATCTTCACGATATATCACAAGAACTTTGCACTTCATTCACGACTGTGCAAAGCATTTTAAGCGAGAAGAAGCATATAGCATCTTCGGGAAAAAAATGCGGGTGTAAAGTAAAAATATTTTAACGGACACACAGAATCAGAGTAAAATAATTTCATGCTGAAATAATATGTACTAAGATGCCTTGTTACGCAAACACTTCACATCACATGTTCAAGCAATTTATACGTGCGTTATTTTAAAGTTTAATTTTTTGATATATTTTTTAAATATTAAATTATTTTCTTCTTTAAATATTAAAGAATTATTTAACAGAAATAATACATTAACTAATAGTGCATAATTACATAATTACTTGAAAATTACGTGCTTACAGATAAATGTAATAATATGACAAATAATAAAACTTAGTTTTTTGTAATTTACGTAGTCCATGTGACTTTAGATAAAGAAACAAGAACACAGTCTTATCATTTTTATCTTTTATGCAATGATAAACACATCAGGAAATAATTTACTTCAATTGCATCAATAATATTTCCAAGTAAATTAGGATACTTATAATCAGCTTTTGTGAGCAAGGAAAATTACATATACATATTTTATTGCATGTAACAACTTAGATCATGCAAAGTTAAAATTTAAACAAAGTTAGTATTTTGCGTTATTAAATAAGTGTTTATTCACAGGAAAAAGCAAAGTGAATATACATATGTAAGATTATGAGTGCAGAACAAAAATAGGAAGAAATGATTAATCGAAACTAAAACATGAAATGCATAAACGGTGAAAATTACTTACGGGGAGGGAAATATTGTCATGGAAGTCGGGCAAGTGGTGATCCACCTCTTGTTTAATAGGAGCCTGCGGTTGTGAAGCAGGGGACATGGGTCGACCACCATCTTCCATCTCAACTCCCAGGGCATTATTTGACTTTGGAATCACAGGAGGACTTGATTTGTAACTACACTGCGAGGATGTCTGAAAACAATCAAATAAATTTTTTTTTCATTTAAACGCTATATCTCTTGCCTCCACATGATTATTAAGATTTCATTAAGAATCTTTTATCTTAAAAAGGAAAAGAATTAAAACTCATCAATAGATCATTTCTCTTGCTTAGAAACAATAAATGGATTTATCATAATATACTGACAAGCTGTTTTGTTGGACGTTTTACTATTATGTACTTGTAATCAAATTGCACTTAACATTTTAGAGCAGATTACATCTCTTTCTAAATGTACAATTCTTACATCAAAATATATGAAAAAGTATCTTGTGATAATATCTGTCTCATGAATTATACAGCAGGTAATAGCATTTGGCCTAAACTCTTCAAGGTTACAAGTTATTTGGAAAGCTGTGCAATCACAAGCATATGTGTAATTCATTGATAATAATGTATGAGACCACAATCAAACAGAATTTTAAGCAGTAGCACAAATTTAATGGTATATAGTAATGCAGAAATCAGCATTTAAACTTATTTACGAGAACAGCATTTCTATAAAGGCTGCACATGTGTTATTTTATAAAGTTAATATGTAAAAACCTAGTGTAATATCTAATATTGTTACAAACACAACAGATAAAATGAAAATTGTGTTCAAGTTGAAGAAACATTCTGGAATGCTCACAAATAATTATGCTTGTATGAACTTTGAGAAGAAATACTCATGTTGCTTATTTCTGTATAATTTGTCTAGATTAAGCTTCAAGATACAATATGACACGAATCACGAAAAATATACATATGTTATAACGAATAAAAATGACGATATGTACGTCACCTATCTCATGATACGGTTACAGAAGAGAATAAGCAAGTACGACGTCTACGTACCTGAGAATCTGACAAAAATCTTTCGCTAGGTGGGCCAGAAAGGGAAACGTCGTAGCTGCCTGAATTCTTTCTTTTCCTTTTCTCATGATGGGACTGGAGGTTAGGCGAGTCGCTATGTCTGACTCCAGTTTGCGTTTCTGGATCTGGTGACGGACACTTGTCCTCCGTCTTGTTATTTACACTATTATCGGTGAGGCCTCTGATCTGCAATGCCTCCGCTGTTTTAAGGAACATCGGTAGCAGATGCTGACTAACATTGACTTCGCCCTTATACATAAAGTGCAGCAACGCCTTCATTTCCGTATCATTGACATCCTTGAGGAATATGATTGGATGGGGGTGGATATTTTGCAGGAAAATGCTCTCGAAATACGGACTGCATGCAGATAGTATGGTCTGATGCGCCTTGAACGTCTCTCCGACACAGGCCAGGGTCACGTCACAGAGTGCCTCTCTGGCTAGCAGCGAGCTGAGAACGTCTGTGAGGTTGGCTGGATGATTGTTCCACCGTAGACAATACTGCTGGTCCATCTTGTCTATCTCCAATCCCGACCCTACAACCAAACTAGTTGGCCTGAACTGTCTACATAAAACTATGCTCACCCTGGCTATACCAAATGATTCCCTAACCCTTAAAAAGCGCCAACTCACACACTTTCTCCACGCGCACTCTCCTATCGTCCTGACAATATCTCCCCGCAGATTAAATCGCGGCTCTCTAGACCCACACAACGTCCTCCGCGCTTCTGCAAATGTGCCACATTGCAGTATAACTGTAAAACCCTTCAGGGTTCACGCCGCGCTACTATACGTGCAGAAAACATTTTTTCGCATAACCTTAACGGCCGAGCGAACTAAATCCGCGCGCGGATTTCTACGCGATGGGCCACGGCGCGGGCCGCCCGCGAGGTTAGATCGCTAATTGCGACGCAGTACGTGCCACCCACGTACACGATAATAATCCGATGTATATTCGGAGGTGATGTTTTTGGCAATGTCAATATTCGCGAGGCTTGGGCGCCATTGTCGGCCGTGCTCGTCTAGCCTCCACGAGCCTCCTTGCGAAAACGCGATTTGTTGATGCCCAATTTTCTAGCCGCCCGTATCAGCTACGCGCACCGCTTTATTTACGCGGATCCTACGCGAGTTACGCCGCCAAGCATCACTCACCGCGATATACCTCTCCCCGAATCTCCACGTCGATTACTCACCTCTCGCAAACTTTTTGCCATTACAACGCCACCCGACCCTTAACGTCCACTGCCATACCAATCTGCCAATGCCTACGGCCTTATTTTTAAAATACTTTTGACCTTCGTGCATCTGCCGCGGGGAATGGCGCGAAGGGCGCTCGGATTCAAACGCGGTTCACCGTACGCCGCGTCTTCTTTCCGACTGCGTGCTGGATGCCGCGGCCGCCGGTGCGCGCCGATAACGCGACGTGTCCCGAGCGAAATATATCGCGCCGGAATATAGAGAATTCGCGCGGCGCTCGACGCCATATCGATCTGCACGAGTGTCGGCCTTCTTATTTTCCAAATAACGCACGCTTTCGTTACGTCAGCCAAGCGATATGGCGCGCCAACGCGCACTATTCAAACGCGACCGAGTCTAGATCCTTTCGTTCTTAACGGATTATCCTTCATTTATCCATTTCCGTCTAAATCAGGCAGACCGAGGAGATACGCACGCATCGAATTATCGAATTTTATCAATTTATATCATTGAATAATGCAATATAATTAAAAATATTCTCCATTATATCGCCATTTGTTTATCCTTTATAAAAATATATTACAATGTATATAATTATATTTTAATGATAAATCATACATCTATCTATTTATCTATTATCTATTTACAGATTTATCAAGATAAAATTTTTAGAACGGTGACGAAAAGCAATTATTGAAAAACAATTTATCTTCTCTATTATCGATTTACATTACAGCTTGGACTTCAGCAGCGCATAATCCGAGGAGTAAATTGTTAATATGTTCAAAGTTGGTGCATTTTCAAGTGGCTTCCTCAATTCAGTAACTTAATTTCGTCTATTTTCTCACCACGGTCCAGCACTCAATTTAACGAGTATGTTCATTAGAAAATTTAGTTTGCGAGAAGGTGTTAAGCGCACATTGAAATATAACTGATATAAAAAGAAGAAGGAAATTTAATTTGTCTTTCTCAATTATTTGTAACCTTTCGTTTTTTCAAGAAACTTGTTCCTCAATTAAATTATGATGTATCCCTAATAAAAACTAATTTTAGAAATTTTAGAATATATAATTATGTAATTTTTAGAACATATATAAACACTCAGTAATCTTAATGAGTGAATATAAACCGATATATGTGACTAATACAATAAATAAATATAAAAGCTATTTTCGATCAGGTTGGATATTTTTTGCCTAATAATATTTTATTACATGAATTTATATATATTATATATTTGATATATTTTAATAAATTTATATATTTTATTTTATAACTCAGCCAACGCGCCGATTATTTTTCTGTCTTGAAACACAGTCTTCAACTTTAAAGCCGGAAATAGTAATATCACATATTTTACATATTGT
Organism: Aphaenogaster floridana; assembly: GCA_003063835.1. Classification (NCBI taxonomy): domain Eukaryota; kingdom Metazoa; phylum Arthropoda; class Insecta; order Hymenoptera; family Formicidae; genus Aphaenogaster; species Aphaenogaster floridana. Next base: position 1,245,805 of record NJRP01000005.1, read on the forward strand.
GTTAATCATAATCTGGCTCATTTCACATGTTAAATTCTTTTTCAAAAAGATTTAATTAAGAATTAAATTTTGAAAAAGACAAAAGATTTAAGAATAATTTAATAATATATAATTATATTAATTATATATAAAAATTTTATAAATTATATATAAATATATTATATAAAATGGATATGATATTTGTCTCATATCAGTAATTGCAAGATTTAATGTGTCTAGCGAGTTAAATTAATGTGGAAATTTCTTTACTGCAATTATTTGTTACTATAATTTCGCTGTCAATATGTACATCCTTTACATCTTTTATCCAAAATTAGTCTCTAGTCGTCTTTTGCAAGATTTTGGGGCAGCATGCTTTATATTCTTTTATCTACCTACTCATTTTACGATATACACAAAAAACGCTTCGCACATGTATTCAAGTTAGCATACCAAAGACAGAAAAAGAGTCGTCGCTGACTGTTACTTTTTGCCTCGTTTTTCTCGCCGATGTACGAGGCTACGCGAACGCTCGTTACAGCTGAAAATGCAGATTAAAATCGCGGGACCTTCGAGAGCGCGGCTCGTTTAAATATCAGCCGTCGAGGTACAATGCGAGACGCGTAGAAAAAGGGTATTCTCACGGCTTTCGTCCATTTTCGGTTTAAATTCGGTGAAGTTTTAACAGCGCGAAAAAAAAATCGCGCGCGTTTCGACCCTTCTTTCCATCCAGCGACGTCATAATTGCCGAAAGTGCTGCATAACTCGCGTCGAGCAGCGCTCGACGAAATCGCGTGAAATCGCGTTTTCCACGCGTGTTCCATTTCGCGGAAAATCGCGGTTCACGCGCACGGAGACGCTTTAGCTTCATTTGGCGTTAATGAACGATAATTCGCGCAAATCGTGTGGAGTTACTGATATCAATTTGGCTCTCCCTGTACTCTCTCGACGAACGATAATCGTGTTACCCGCGCGAAATCAATAGGCACCGGGGAAAATTGGAAAATCTCCTCAACCGAGGTTTCCAACACGGATTTACAAGCTTTCGAGCGGCTGTTAACAGATTTAATCCGCGCTTTCATCGGCATCGCTGGAAATTATGTTTCACGGGTGTATCTCGCACAAAGATAGAAACGCGATACATAAAACGCCCGTAAACGGTAATAAACGCGATGTAAATGACGGATTCAATATTCCCGTATCCTTTCCTTTCTCCGTTTTTTTAATAGAAATGGCGTCGCGTAATGCGGCTTGAAAAACGCCTAATTAATCGCATTCGCGATGAAATTGTCGCAGTGCGCGGCGCAATATTTGTCGTTTAAATTCGATTCCGCCGCATTTCGAAATGCACCGGTCCGGCAGCCGGCCTGAGCGGGAATTCATTCCGCAATCACGGACATGACCTAATTGTACCCGGTTTCGTAATTTCCCGTTTTCCCTTAAATGAGATATTAATCGCCGGAATATGCAGAAACACGCAAAAGCTGCATCTCCGTTAACTCGCGCGGCCCGAAAGATACTGAATAATATTGCGTTTAAAGAGCTCCTGGGACACCCGACGTGTCCGCATGTATGCACGTGCACGTATACGCGCGGCATGTACAAAACTATATGTCTGATTCTCGGCTAACAATTTAAACTGCAGCGTGTCAGCGTTACGTTGGTGGAAACGTCGTCCGTTTCCGAGAAACTTGCAGCGATTCCTGCGAGCGGCTCGATTCTGACTCGACGAAGAAGAGATGGAAGAGGAATAACGGAAGAAGTATCGTTGTGTTATGAAAATTTAATTTACCATTCAAATATCGACGACTTTGCCTCGCAAGATTTCGGCCCTGCGCACAATGGAGGAATATTAGATATTAGGAATTAGAGTTTTAGAATCAGTTTCCTCAATGAACACTATAGATAAATAATAAGTTATGTGGTGTGTCGTATAATACATTTATGTCTAAAGGCCTTCACACATAAAATCGCGTAAGGACGTAAAACGTAAGCGTAAGACAATCGACCAATCCCAATCGAGTATTTTCCCCTACTGGGGTTATGGACAGCACAATACTTGATTGGGATTGGTCGATTTTCTTACGCTTACGTTTTACGTCCTTACGCGATTTTATGTGTGAAGGCCATTATATCCATTGTGTGTTACGTTCAATATTCATTGAGAAAACTGATTCTAAAATTTTAATTCCTGTTCCTAATATCTAATATTCCTCCATTGTGCGCAGGGCCTTACGTTCGTTATTATAGGCCCCTACAACGATTATTAAATTATTATATTGCACGTTACAAGAGAGTTTAAAAATCGTGGCACGCGATTTGTTTTAGTGTGTGTAGATCGACCGAATCCGGCGGCGAGTAATTACCACGAGCCCGATTACGAGAGGCCGTTTAATTACACGTCGCATAGTTTCCTTCCCTTCGCGTTTGCTAAACTAAACTGAATCCGCGCGCTGGATAGAAAGATTTCCTTTGGCCCGTCTTAATAACAACGTATACGAACTTTCATAGACTAGATAATTACCTCTACCGTGCCATGCGCTTCTTCATTAAGCGAATCCGCTCTTTAATGAGCTATCCGCCGGGACAATGCGATATTCAGCGATAGACAAGTGTCATATCCCATTCACGTTTTCTGATAAGCAGCGCGATATAGCGGAAGTTATTCGAGTGAGATATCAAGCGATTTGGAGAATGTCTTAATATAATCCCTGCTTGGCATTCAAATTTATTGGGAAGTATCGATCCAGGAATCGTCTCATCTTCCCCTCTTCAACCTGCGCAATTTTTATCGAATCTGTGCAACTTGTGAATGCACCTGGATGCATTGGCATACCGCGATTCGTTCTACGTATCTAGCCTAATGTGTATCCTATCTAGGCTCAACATATCCTCGTGGAAAATAACTCCTCTCCTCGCGAGACAAGATGAAATATTTTCTGCTTTCTTGGGAAACAGACCTGTGTGTGTCCTGCGTGCCGGCGAGACGTCGGCGGGCATCGCCGCGACCGTCCATCCCGCGATTAAGCGGGGCCGACCTTGGCCCTTCGACGCCGGAAACGGCGTCCGAGCCGTCGAAATGCATCGACGATCGATGAGCCGCAGCCGCAGCGAGCCGGGAAAAGCCGACGTAGAGTTTGCGGCGCATCGGCGCGCTTTATCTTCTGGACGTACCCCTAGTTGATCTTCGGCGGGTAGATCTTCACGCGTAGATCTTCGCGCGCGCCTTCTCGATCTCGATCCGTTGGCAAATCAACGTGATCTCGGTTTTTTTTTTACGTTTACCATTTGACCGAATCCTTCGGTTTCTTCTTGAGCAAAGTACAGTTTGCGAGGTGTGAAAAAATAGATTTCCGCTCCGCGAGCGGTAAATGTAGAAAAATAAAAGCTACTCAATTCTCTCTTTGATTTCTTTTTTCGCCTTCCCCGTGTCTCGTAAACGCGAAACGCTAAAGAAACGCCAGCATCTCTCTCTCTCTCTCTCTCTCTCTCTCTCCTTCTCGCCTCGAGATTCCCGCTCGACGCCGCGAATCGATTAGGAATTGAAAGTTCGAGTTCGTGACGCAAACAATGGGCGATAACGTGGAAACGCTCGGAAAAAGCTGTATGTAGGACGCCCGCACCGATAAAGGACGCGCCGCTGCACTAGGGCATGCATTTTCCCGACCACAATGCAGCCGGAGCGCGGCCGCGGGACGAAGGGCGGGTTGGGCGGACGCGCGCTTTGAACACGGGGATCTTCAAACGAACCCCCGACGTTCCTCTCGCGAAAGCGAACGTCACCGGAGTAACATCGAACTACTTGTACACGTCGCGCCAACATCACGACGCCGCGCTAGCTCGCACCGAAATACGCCTCGTCCTCGCAGCGGGACTACCTTGCTCGAGAGCCCGCTCCAAAATACCCTCCCCCGAATGACTCGAGAGACCGAGCGGCGCTCCGAATAATAGAAACACTTTGAGACGTCCCGAGTAACTGCCCTCGAGAAGGTGATGGGAGCCGGAAAACTTTGGAGAACTAAGCTCACCCGGGAGCATCCGTCTCTCCCGGAGAGAGGAACCATCACGAAGAGTTACTCGACTCGAAAGTCCGGCTCTTCGAATCGACCCAGAATCTCAGAATAATTTCCCCCGACGTCCTTACGCTTAGACAGCTCGCGGAAACAAGACTCTCGTCGATATTAGAAGAATTCCTTCTCCTCTTTTCTTTCGCCGTTCTTTCGCGTGGAAAATCTTTTCGCACGTTCGATCTTGTTTCTTGCCGCGTGTCAAGGGGGAGAGTTCGCGAAAGGCCGGAGCTCTCTCGTCCACCCCCGGTGGGTGATTGAATGGATTGGCGTTGTTTGGCAGCGAGTTGCCGTGACTTGAATCGGTGCCCGAACTTAGAAGCAACCACGACCACGACGACTACGACAGCGACGGTATAATGGTCGGCGTTGAGAAGGATCGCAGAGAGGATTAAACGCGGGCGTATCCGCCGCCGGGAAAACAAAGCGGCCCGGGACGCTCTTTGTCGCGCCGGAAATAGAAAGGAACGGACGCGCCGCCACGGCGAAGTTGAGCGGGAAAGTTATCTGCGATTAGCGCGCCTCGCGATAAACGCGCGATTAAATTTGCATAATAAGTGGTGGATTATTTCTCGACGGCGCTATGCGGCAGATTAAAAATTAAGCTCGACGTAGAGTCGTGGCTCTACCTCCGCACGTGTGTGCGTGCGTGTCTAACGTATCATGTACAGGTCGCCCGGCGTCGCGACGCGTGGGAAAAATGCGGGTAAGGGAGGATTCACACCTTGGCAGAATAGCAGAAAACATAAAAGCAGAAGCCAATGAGAAGAAGCACTCAGTTGCACTGAGCAATTGAGTGCCACTTCTCATTGGCTTCTGCTTTTCTGTTTTCTGCTATTCTGCCAAGGTGTGAATCCTCCCTAACGCTGAAATACGAAACCGGAATTAGTCGGTTAGCATTCGTAATTAACGCCCTACGAATCGCGCGGGCACATCCGCGCAGAAATTAATCGCGAGGGATCGATGGCGATAAATACCGATCGTCAAATATTGTACTTTCCGCCGAAAGAGCGACGCTAATTGTCGGCGCTCAAACAGAAGCATCCACGACGGTAAAATTTACACTAAGAAAAGGCTCGACTGACATTTCGCCCGTTTTACCTTTTGGCAGTCTCTGTGTTTGGACGTTCAAAGTGCCAATTTTCTATTTCTATGTAAAGTTAAGGCGTTCGAATACTTTTTTTAGAGAATATACACTGAGAAAAAAGTATTTAAAAATTTCTGTGAAATAAGATTTATTTAAATACGGCAAAATGAAATTTTGTTTTTAGCAAATAAACCATCTAACGAAAAAAATTAGGTACAATCATCATAGCTAAATTTAACTATGATGACAGAATATACATTTCTGTGAAATATACCTAATTTTTCTCATTAAGGGCCGGTTGTTCCAACTTCTTGGTAAGCTAACTAATAGTTAAATCATACGTCTCTCTTTATTTCTTCTTCGAATTAGACAAAGATAAACATATGATTTAACTGTTAGTTAACTTACCAAGAAGTTGGAACAATCGGTCCTAAATGGTTCATTTGCTAGAAATAAAATTTCATTTCGCCGTATTTAAATAAATCTTATTTCATAGAAATAAATTTTTAAGTACTTTTTTCTCAGTGTATGTATTTCTAACGATACTGTTTCTTATACTTTTAAGACGGATATTTTTTTTTCGTAAATTCTTCACATCACGTTTTTTCATAAATCATTAATATTATAATAATATCGATTATTTTATTAATTTAGCCTTTCCTTAAATCAAGAACGACGAAATGAGATATCTTAAGACATGTCTCTCGAAGGTGCGACGTATTTCATCGGAAACACCGGTCACCGCGATGTGTGGATACGGAAATAAAATTTATGTTTGGGATATTAAATTTTTCAGCGGTTGTGCCCTATCGCTATGTAAAACTCTACTTTATCAATCGCTCCGGTTTCGGACGGGAAGGCGGAAACGCGAGATAAGGCCGCCCTCGCGAGGCACGTTCCTCGAAAGTGCGGCATATTTCATCGGAAATACCCATGCACCTTTTACTGCGGGCCAGTAATAATACTCGCGCGAATGAATAGCAAAAATATGGAAATTCGAATCCGACCGGTGCCGTCCCACCGCAAATAGCCGCATCCTTGCACCTGCCCGCAAGCAGCGATTTACCGAGTAAACACGATTACACGAAACCCGCATATATTACCACACATTTTTCCCACTAACAAGTCCGCCAATATCTCGTTCGATCTCGAGGTGATGATTGCATACCGATGAGAAGCATTATCGAGAGCAGTTACGATATTAATTCAGCGATCATGCGACTGTCGATTTAAAGATAATGACCGCGAAGTATTCGCGTCGTTCCGTTTTCCCGGCACGATTTCCCGTTACTTTTCCCAACGGCGTTTCTCGAGTCGGCGAGATGCCGACTTTTCTATTCACTTTCCGAAACTTTCCGCGCGCTCGACGCGCGGCCGATTTTGTTTACTTGCGTGGCGCGGACGAGCGCCGTCTGGAAAATGCGTTACGGTACACGCGTACCGCTTCTCGTCCATGCTAATATATTCGCAGCGTCTCTCAGTCCTGAAGGTAGCGAGCTAGCGAGGGAAAAACGAGCTGCGATCGCTTCGTGACGAGCAATTTCGGGCGAAGCCGGTTGATGTGACGCGACGTCGTGACGCAGGACGCGACTCTTCGTCATCCCTCCGTCCGCTTTCCCGCCCACCCTCTGCCGTCGGGGGAGAAGTCGGACGGCGGAAACGCGCGTGCCGTCGATCGCGCGATCGATAAAATCCTCCCCGTGGGGTCCGCGGCGTTCCCGCCCTTTCCCGATCCGTCGCGGTAAACAGCGTAGCGCGGCACGGCGCGTCCCGCCACGGCGCGGTGAAGGATAAGCGCGATGCCGGTGTGCCGATTCCGTGCAACTTGACATCGGCCGCCGACTGGTCTCGAGCGCATCGTTACCTGGTTTACTGAAATTCGTGAACATGAAATCCCGTCGGCCTCCCGCAGCCTTCGGTGGCGCGTAGAGCCGTGCCGTCGTCGTACGTGATCCTCTTCGGGCGCTGCTGCTGAAGGACAGGTGCAGGACGATCTTCCGCGGACGATCTTCCGCGAGGACAGAGGATGAGGGCAGTCCCGTTCTCTTCCGTTTGCGCCTCCGGAAAGCCGGGCCGAACCGCCGTCGGACTTCCGCTCTTGCTGTACCGGAAGTCTCCCGCGGCGGGTGTGTTTACTTTCGCGCACTCGGATCGCAGAGAAAACTCGCACTCGTACTCGTCCTAGTACTCTCGATACGCGCGCGGAATTCTCTCAGCTCGCTTCGGCCATCGTCTGCCGTTTCGCGCGCGCACGATCCACGATCGGCAAGATCGAGATTTGGAGAGGGTGCGGATCACAGAGGACTCGAGGAGGCGCGGGAACCCGCTCGTCGTCGGCCGTACGTCGCGGACGATAGAGGGTGGCTGGCGCGCGCGCGACGATGCAACCCTTCGGCGACGACGGTAACGGTGACGGCGCAGTGAGAGGCAGCGGCAAGTGAGTCCGCGAGGGAGGACCAACGGAGTGGCGTGTGCACTAAGTTGGCCGCGGAGCGCGACTGAGGCCAGGGGTGGCACCGAGAGAACGCGAGGGTGGCGTGGATGCAGGTCGACGTGTACGCTGCACGGGCACATCCCCCTAATGAATGCACCAGGCATGTGCGAGGGATTTTATGTTCACCGCCGTCGCCGCCGCCGCCACCGCCGCCTTCCCTCCGTTTACCCTCCACTACCGGCACCACCCGAGAACCACCGCCGCTACCCCCCCGTCGCTCTCCCACCCTCTACCCTCGTTCGTCCCTCCGTCCTCCTCTCTCTCCCCCTGACCGACGTGTCCTCCGCCTCGCCTCTCCCGCGAACCTTCCTCTCTCTCCCTCCGTCGTGCTCTCGGCGCACCGAGTCGGGTTGAACCCCCTTTTCGCGCGCCACCCGATAGTGCACCCGCCACCCAGCGCAACCAGACGCGCGCCGGTTCCCGGGTCCGGCGTGGGGCGGTTTTGCCCCGTATGGCGGAAGCCCCCGCCGCGCTCCTGGGGCTGTGCCCGGTTTTCGCCTCCTCCTGCGTGCCTGCGGACGTACTCTGCACCCGCCGATTGGTACGCACAACTCACCCGCCCGTACGCGGATCCTCTCTCCTGTGCACCTGCACACGATTGCTCACCCCCCCTCGTCCTTACCCCGGTAATAACCCCCTCGCACCCCCGGCGAACACGCAACACCCTCGTCCTTCCGTAAACTTTCGCCCGCCACCCTCCTCCCCCGTTTTGTCCCCTATCTATCCCTCTCTATCTATTCACGTACGCCGTCTCTCTCTCACCTCCTGCTCGTTCCTGCTCGCCACCTCCGTCGCCGAGGTTTCTCGGCCTTCGCCGTTCTTGGCCCGCCGCGCGTTCGTCTTCGTCAAACCGTGCCGTGCTCTCGATACATGCATCCCCCGCAACCACATATTCTGCACCGACCACCCGGAACGTCGCCGAGGTCCGGCGGTTGTCGTCCCCGAGTTCCCGACACATCCGCGGCCGTAAGGCGCGCGAAATATATTCCGCGCCGTTCCGCACCGGAGCATTCTCCGCGGGAGGGTCGATAAATCGATCCCGCCATGCGGTCGCATGGTTACTTAAGAGTCTCTTCATGTAACGGTCGTTACGATCGATTTCGCGTTAATTTCTCGATACCGCGGCTTTTTCCAACTTTTAGTCGGTGTCAAATGTTCTTGCCCGTCTACAGCTGTTGCCCCGAGTAAGTTTCTTCGTCCCACCAGGGAATATAAACTCTGTAATAATTCTATAAAGATCAGCGTGTCGAGAGTCGCGGAGTTTCGTCGGAAATTCGATACGCGTCTTAGCCCTTTCGAGCGTAATGCATCGCCAATTTCGAGTGTAATTCCGTTACCTCGAGACTTGCTTTGTGCGCCGAGCGACTACAACGTCTTCGCAACAAATTCACTTAGCGGCAGACAACTTAGCGCATTGTATAACGACCAGGCGAATGTACTTTCCACATCAAACATTTTTGCGCTTGTTGCACTCTCGCAGACCGTTTACGCGATTGCGGAAAGGCGGTGAAACTCGGAGAATGCCGGAATATATTTTCTCAGAGCTCGAAAATCTACTTGGAGACGAAATGCAGATTATCTAACTGCAGATAATACTTTTACACGTAAAACTTTATCCGTATTTAGGGATACAACTTTTTACATTGACGCTCGCTTAATTCTGACGTCCCTCCGGAGCTAACGTGCCTCCTCGTTAGCAATGAAAGATCTACGAGGTGAAAATACCTAAACAAGGTTGCACGTCGGAGCGCGCCGCAATTATCCTGAGCTTAAGACTTAACTTAAGTCTGTAGTGACCTTACGAAGCGGTAATGCCGCTTCTCTTTTTACGATAAGTGGCCGGTTGCCAGTTTCTCTCCCGCGTTTCCGCGTCGCGACGTTGCTGCGTGTTGAATTATCGCGAGGGAGCATCGCCTTTTTATGATATTATTTTAATTAAATCGTGTACGCCGTTCTTCTTTCTCGTCGCCGCTGCATCTCCGTCATCGTCGCTGTCGTTGCAGCGACAGTGACGTGCCTAACGATAAAGCTAGTCGTTAACGAGGCATGGCAGGAACTCCTGCCATCGTTAATATTACAGTGGTTAGATACCCTTTGCGTGCCATCGCTCACACTTGCGGACCTTGCTCTAGGATAAAGGTTTGCTGTAAGCGCAGACGGCAGGCAAGAGAGCCACAAAGAAAATATCACTTGAGACTTCCTGCATATTTTAATGTAACGAAATAAATTATTGCCATAATCTATCTCGTCGAAAAAATTGGATTACATATAAAACGATTAATTGAAATAATATTCGTAGATTAAACAAGAATAAGACTAGGACGAAATTAAACAAATATAAGAAACGCCAATATCTGTGTTTCAAGTCCGACAAATAAAAATTCACAAAAAGAATTATTGTTAGGCGCCAAGATCCGCCGCGACCGATATTGGCGTTTCTCATATTTGTTTAATATTCGTAGAATTGGCTTTTTCTACTTCCGTTATCATTCACAAATTCCTTAGAAAACGGAAGTTTCAGATAAGCAATTCATTCGTTCAGGAAAAATAGATCCTCTTCGACAATCTTTACAGAATCTTTAAAGATCTAAATTTTAAAATGAAAAATAAATATTGTAATAACCCACGGTTCGTAGAGCTATCTTGTTTTATCGGGTATTATACGGTTTAGTGGGACGGAGTTTTATTTGCTGAATGTGCTAAAGAAATGATAAACGACACTCTCTATTATTCTAACACATGACAAGAATAAAATATTCTTTTCATTCTGCAATAATACTATATATAGCGCCTCTAGATCTCTTAGTAAGTCTACCACAACACCGGGGATGTTTTATTTAAGTGCATTCGCAAGAGATCGCTAAGTTACTACCTACATTGGCGAGCCGTCGGAAGAAGAAGGAAACCCCATAATGCAAGTGAAGAGAGGCGGGGTGGCTGCTCTCACAAGGAAGGAGGCAACGGAATCTGCTTAAGCGGCATAAGTTAATAGTACATATATTCAAATGAAATCTTTCGTTTGGCGTCGAGCTTTAATAAACTTAGCAAGCTTTTCCATGCGGCGGCCGAGTACCTACCTATGTACCAGCCGTCAAGTGCAGGCTTAGAGGCTTAGCAGCACGTAAGTACGTATAAACCAGAACGGAAGTAGCGGAGGGAATGCACGAGAAAGGAAGACGAGAAGGGGCGGGAACGAGCGAAGGAGAAGGACGAATATAGGGTGATCTACGCGTCGCGTTGGAGTGCCTTTCACCTCAGCTCTGATTTTGCGTAGCGAAGAAAGTATCGCCGGGAAAATTAAAGATTTGAAGAATGTAGCTTCCCTTATAGAATTCAAATTTCTTGGGCGAAGTACGATACGAAATCCAGTACGTCGAGATTCTTGAGATTCAAACAGCACGGCAAGGTGCAACAATCCTTCGTTAAGGCTTACTAAAAATGAGGGATGATATGAAAAGTTGTGAAAAGGCTCGGAATTATTGGTTAATATGTATAACAACATAATGACGAATACTTGAAGGGGACGGTGATTGCACGAAGCACCCTGCCTGTATATCGGAAGAAAAGTTAGTGCCGGTTAGCGAGAGGGGTGAACAGGAGTTTCGCAAATTGAGCACGAGCTTTTCAGTTAATCGTCGCGTCCGTACCCTTCGCTCACTCAACGGGGTGCTTTTCCTCCCTCCGCTCCCGCCGACCTGTATTTTTTCTCGTGACGACCGTGCGATTCCGCGATCCAACCTGCCGGCAACAGCACGGTTCGCTGCTACCTAGAAAACTCCGACGACGAGGGCGAGAGAAGGAAGAAAAAACAATCCGTACGATCTACACGGGGAAAAAACTGAAAAACGGAAGCCCCCAACATCTAGTAGCCTTCTCTCGATACCGCCGCGTCGCTGCCGAGTGTTCGACGTCGTTATCGAGGCGTAGCGTAAAACGGGACTAGAGACTTTACTGACGATGAACAATGAACCGGCGACTTTGTTCAACCTTGGTTATACGAATGAATCCCCGCAACGATCGCGGAATATTAAACGAAACTTCAGACCACTCGGTGCACCACACGCGGTAACGAATCGCTACCCTATCAATATTTGATCGACTAATCGAGCAAGACCAAAGGGAAGCATGGCTAAACTTAATTGATAGCAATCTGCAATTTTCTCGCGATTACGCGATTACACGAATATATTTAGTGAAAGACATCAAGGGAGAGATGGTAGCGCTGATTATAAATATAACTAAAGAAAAAAAAGGAAGCATGAAACAGCTAGATGTTTGAAATACTGAGAGATGTACTTTTAACTTTTTTTTAAAGAAAAATGTGTGTGTAGTGGCTTATATAGATTTATATATTTGAAACACACAAATAAAATAACATATAATAAGTGTAATCCATAAAATTAAACCTGCTATTTAATAACAGCGAATTCAACATAGTATTATCTCTTGCAAACAATTTCGTATGAGAATTTCACGTGAAACAGTTTCTCTCGAGTATCTAATAATATCGGTCTGCGCAATAATCATTTCATCAATTTGTTGCGTATCAGGGATGGAGCCTGACGGGAGCTATATTAATTTGCCGCTGTTGGGCCCAGAGGGCATCGATTTGTTCCCGTCGGTTTGCTAACTGGTCGGCCAACACGAAATTGCGATTCCGCGATGAATTTATGCAGCCGTGATTCGTTCGACGTCTCTATATAAAACTGTCGTCGCATCCCCGTCCGCCTCCCCCGCAACCCCGACATCAACCCCGCGGCGATTCGGTATAACTGGTGCACGCGCGGGAAATCGCGTGCACGGTCGCGTTGTAAACTGCTGCGGCCGCTTTGTCGGGGTAGCCGAAACAATTTCGAGAAAAAATGCGACGGGAAAAAAACGCGATTGGAAAAAACACACCGCATTTAGAGAGGCGGCGTGTTACGCGCGTCGCGCGTCCGCTCGGTTTCGAGCCGGACGGGCTGTCGTGACGATCTCGTCGTTCCGCGAACGCAGAATGCGTCGCACCCGCGTGATCGATACCCCTTTGCACACCTGCCGAGTTTGACGCTCGTTTACCCGGGGACCGCCCAGAATAACCCTCGCGATCTCGCGTATAACCATTTATACGAATATTACACGAATCGTCGAAGTTCGTAATGATCGCACCCCGCGCCGCGCCGCGCCGCGCCGCGCCGCGCCGCGGCGGAAGGGATTCCGTGGCTCGACAGCCGCGGCAGCGGGCCATCTCCGTTCTTGTTTCCTGTCGGAATTACACGATCCAATTCCTCCTCGTTTCGTATGTCATTTACTCCCCGGGAGCGCGAGAGAGGTCTTGAGAGACCTCGCCCAGAAACCGGCTCATTCGCCCACCGCCGCTGCCATTCTTGCTCGACCGCGGTGAAAATCGCGTCGCCGCAATCGCAATTCCGTCATTGAAATGCCAGAGCGCTTTTATCCCGGCGTGCGCGAAAGGCGTGCACGCTAATGAATTTCGAAAGGGCTCGCAAACATTTCGCTGATTGCCCAATTCATTGTACACGTGGATACAAACATTGGCCTTGTGGTGCGCCGTAAATATAACGACGGGGTTGCTGGGACGTGGATTCTGCTGCAGCCGACAATCGCGAGCCTCCGAAAGAAAAATAAACAGAATAATTCGAGAAAATGACGCACGGTGCCGTACGGTCGGGCGCGATCGTTCAATTACGTAAATGCGGAATGTTTGGACTTACAGTCAACCGGCGACACGCAAACGCAAAATACCTGCAGCACTTCGACCATCGTACTTCGCTCGTCGATCTCGCGTAACGCGGAACGATTTCCTGTCTTTTTCCCGGATGATGATATACAGGCGCTCTCTGGTTTCTTTCGGTTCAGCGAATCGAGGCCCGTTAATTAGCAGCGAGTACTTAGGTCCGCGATCCGAGGCGTTTTCGCGAAAGGCAAAGTGTAAACACGAATGGCGGCATCGTAAATAGTCGGAACCAATCTTCTTATTTTAATACGGCAACTTTATGACACGTAATAATTAACATTCGTAAGATAAACATTCCCGCTCCGCGTTGAATTCGCTAAACGGAACTGATGTTCGTTTAATCTGAACGACGGAAGTGGACGATAAAGATTTTCATCATTATATTAACCCTTTGAGGCCACACTGGGTGGCGGCCACCCAGACAAAAATTCAGCCCTGATATTTTTAAGATAGGCTTTATAATCAGTGTCCCTTCACCTAGAATCCCTAGTTTAAGTCCCTCTTTCAAAGATCCGTGCAGTAGAAAGGCTTTGAACCATGTCAGTTATGTTTGGTAAACATTTGAAAATTATTATGGGTGTGACGTATTTTTTCCCTTAAAATAACACCATTTTTACATAATTTCCTAAATGGGCGCTACTTAATATCAAATCTTTAAAAAAATACAAATTTTTTAATTGAAAAAGTCATTTTTCCAAATTTTTTCTTTTCGATTTTTTCTAAAAAATTGGGAGCACATTTCGGGTTCTGCACCATACATATTTTCGGACAACACCATTAAGATGTTTCATGAATTTTTACAACTTTATTGGTGCACATTAACTGGAATTATGAGACTTTGAATCCATCTGGGTGGCGACCACCAAGTGTAGCCGGGGCGTATTAAAAAAAGAGGTGTGGCCTCGGAGGGTTAATCTTCTGTTACTAAATCGTACATTTAACTCAATATCGTGTAATATTTAATGGCGAAAAAATGACTTAATGTGTACAGGGTGTCCCACAACCATACTTAGCGTTTTATAAAGATATAATTAGGCTCGAAAGTCCTGATAGAGCAAAATGTCAAAGTCAAAATAGTTCGGGTTACAAGTAATCAAAATTATAAAATATCGCATCGCATAAATTATAAAATTATAAAATATCACGAAAATATTGCATTATAAAATATCCTAAAAATATCGCATAAAATATGCGTAATCCAATCTGTAATTATGCTTATACACGTACCACGTCTCATATAATATTAATTTTCTCAATGAAATTTTGAACTCATTGTCAGAAAATATTTACTTTTACCACTTAATTAATTTTATCTCTTGGTTTTTTATATGCGGATACTGCGTACACCATATGTAGCAATCGACTGACATTGTGTAACAAATTAATTTCCATAATAATTAATAATTAAAAAAATAATTACTGCGCGCGGATGTAAATAATAATTTCCTTGCTTACATGGTTCGCTCCGCAGTCGCCCGACTGCCTCCTCGGATCTCCTCCTCCTCTCAGGTTGTTAGAATTCGTTGCACTCACTCGCGAAAATGATTAATTATTTATGATCACGCGATACTTTGCACAGCACTCCCGACGTTAAGTGAAGTTACGTGACACGCACTTTATTATACATTACGATAATCCAAAGATAGTACAATCGCATCAAAATTACATTCGAAATGGCAGAGACAACAAATTTCGGATAGAAGCAGAGGGTCTTAACAATTCGCATGTATACATTAAATTTGTGCCAATAGATTGAAATTATACAAAATTATACATGCGCTATTTAATAAGTGAGTGTCATAATGTCATTCAACTCGAATTTAATCCGTATTATCTCTCAACGTTTCATCAACGACCGAAAAATTCGAAAATTGCATTGGCGACTTTATCCTAATATATGATATTAAATAAAAGCAAATTGAATTCAAGACGCGACAGACCATCCGAAAATATATAATTAAAATTTAGTATTTGTACGCGCGAAATATATATTTCAAATATACATATAATCCCGCGAGATGTATTGTTATAACCACGGTTGCCACTTTCAAACTAATATTCTACCGGAGATCAATCTTGAAAAAGAATAGTTACATCTATATAATGTATGTACCATTTTCGAATTTGCCATTTTTCTTTTCTTGCTTTTTCTAAAAAAAGATAAAAATTAAACCTGCCGCCGGATATTCCTTTTAAAAACCGGAGAAACTCCAATTATACACTACATGGGCGCGCACTTGTATGTGTGTGTGAGACCTAATCTGAAGGTGATAACCGTGATTAAGAGTGATCGGCCGGAAATTTTTTCTGCCAGAGAACCGAAGATTCGTCCAAAAAACTGGAGTCTTCGGCCAAAAACTGGAGAGATGGCAATCGTGGTTATAACATATCTCCGCTCGAATCACTCGATTGGACGATTATTACTCCGCACCCTCAGTTAAAAAGTAATGAGCAACTTACATTTAAAAAAATGTTTTTTAATGTAAAAAAAAATGAAAAAATTTTATAAATTAAAAAATGTATGTGAGATATATCTAAACGTCATTACAGAAATAATTATTATCCATAAATATATTGCAGATGAAACGGTAATTACGATCCTCTACTATCATTCCGTTTGTTATATGAAATAAACAAGTCTCATAAAAAATATTTGCTTCGTCGTCGCCTCAATACGCTTACCAAGACCGCTTGCGTTAATTGCAAGTGTTAATTATTCGCGCGAGCTGACCGTAATAATCGTAGGAAGTAATCGCGTTTTGAGGGATGATAACGTTACGGCACGTGGAGCGTCTCGCTTTGGCGCCTACCGACTCGGGTATCGTCGTGCGAATGGCAGTGCGGCGACCTTGTGTGTGCGCCAGCATTCTGTACGCACGAAAACAAATACCAAGGCCGCGTGCCAGTCGATTTGTTGTCATCTCGAAATAAAGTCTTATACTTGGAATTTAACGCCTTACAAAATAAATTTACAACGGATATTCTGTTCCCTGTATTTCAAACTCATTTTTAACGAACTATCACGGACGCGTTAAATTTGACGTTCATTGAAAGAATAAAATTTATCTTGATGAGTTCATTATATAAATTGATTTATCGTTACTACCTTTCGCCAAATTTTTACCTCCCGAGAGGAATAAAACATTGTAATTTTAATAAATCAGGAAAATTATATTAAATCTCTCAACAAAAAATGAGACAACTTATTTTCTCGATTTATGAAAATTCCATAATTTCACTCCTCACAGAATGTACGTAAAAATAAAAAAAAATGATAATAAATTAATGTCTTCCTAAGCGGAATAATTAATTCATTATTTAAATATTTTGAAAGAATTAAATTAATATTTTGAAATGAATAAATTTAATAAATCTCGTACAAAAATATCGTTTAATATTAATTCATAAATTTGATTTGTTTCTTTTCGATTCTTTTATATAGGACTAAAAAATGGCTATAAATGCACCTGGACAATGGCTTCTATAGATTCTCGCCGTGCTTTTCCGATGTTCAATTTCGAGAGAGTCATTGTTCATTGTACAACTACCTTTACAGTGGAGCGTGTAATGTCGTTTCCGAGAACGAAAAGAAGGAGCGATGCGAAAACGCGTTTGGGCTCGAGAGTCGGTTTGCAATATGCACCCCTACAAAATGAGGAAGAAGAAAAGACGGAGAGAGAGAGAGAAAGAGATAGAGAGAGAAAGCCAGGCAAGGAGGAAATTAATGACTCCATCTCTTTTCTTTTTCGACGTCAATTTTATTGCGACTTCCCGGCTCTTTACAGACAAATTCGGCTCCAGATAGCGAATGTCGGTTCTCTGGATTGCCGGGACCTGACGAAGCTACCTCGAAGACGGAGATACGACAGGATACGAGACGACGAAGGCAAAGGAAGCGTCGATAGCTGCACGACTATCCTTCTCTCTGTTTCTCATATTCATCCCTTTCCTTTTGCTCTCTCTCTCTCTCTCTGCCTCTCCTCTTCGCTCCTCTCCGTTTTCACTTCCTCTCTCTTCTCGAATATCCTATACTGTCGACTTCGTCGCACATATTTCTCGACCATTCATCCTCCATCATTTCTTCTCCGACGCGCGTTTCCATGCGAACTGCAGGCCCCGCGCACGATTCCTTTTCTTCGATTTTCGCACTTTAACGCGACGTCCGTACGTCTTCGCGACGATATCTATTATACGCCGCACCCGTACGACAACACCGTCGATAATGGCAATGACGGCTGCACGTCTCTCTTTATGCCACCCTTACCGCCAACCAACCCCCGCGCAGCTTTCGCTTGTTTGCCGTTCCGTTGCCGCCCGGCCGAACTTTCCTGCCGCCTTTCTCGCTTTCCATCGTTCGTACTTTCGAGATGTCAGAAGAATATTGGCTCAAACGCTCTCTGATTTACGACAGCGTGTGAGAGTACGAGTTTCCGACACTCGAGTCCAAACATTTAAAAAACGCGAGAATACACAAGTATACAAAAAGAGTTTCAAAATTATACATTTAAAGCTTACATAATTAAGATTAATGAAATTCGCCTCGTATACAGTTATAGTTTGTAATGAAACTTAATTTACAATAAAGACTGCTCTTGAAGTTAATGCTGTGGAATTTGAGACCGTCAATAAAATCTTATCGTACGGGAAAATGAATAAAAATAGAAATTTATCATGAGAATTGCATAAATATCGCTCGCGTCTGTACCTGAATACATAGATCATCGCTCGTTATAATAAACTTTTTGTTCGCTTTTTATTCCGGTTGCTGCCAGCCGGACGGTTGATAAATAATGTTACGTGCGCGTTACATGCAAGTATAACGCGGAATAATTTCGCAGATTTAAACGAGCGCCAAGTCGGCGGGAAAGAGAAATGAATGTGTGCGGGGCTACGGTTTAAAGGGCTGCCGTTTAAAGGAATAACGAAAGAGAAGGGCGGAAGCAGAAATAATATCTTGGAAACATCGCTTTTCATTGACGTGCGAGCGCCGGCCGTCGAGATAATATCGCGCAAAATATTCTAGCAGGTTTAACCCTTTTACGGTCGAATATCGTGTATATAGACGACGTGACCCAGGGGTCACTGGCTTCTGATTTTATACGAAGTTAAAGAGATTAAACCTTCCCTTCTTGCGCGAACGCGTTCATCTGTATGGCAATTTTCCAGATGTTCGAAGCTTAATAGACATCGTCTTTACGCGCATTTATATCGGCGATAATAACATGTTTATAAAATCTTCAACAAACGAGGGGGGAAGAAAAAGCGCCAAACGAAAGGTCCTTTACTTCGTTTGGATTTTTATACACTCCATTTATCATGCCGCCCACCGCGTGATTTATCAATTATTCATACCATTCGTTATTCATGAAGAAAAGTTTGGTACTAATAATCATCACTTAATTCTACTTGGCATTCAGTCGTCTTCGTTACTAAGCAAAAAGAAGGTGGCCGCTGAAAAAGTCCGGGCTCGTGACTCTGTTAAATGCGACGGGAAGCAAATCGCGAGCATTTTGGAACGTCGAAGTTCTTTCCGCTGGATTTTCTGGAATACCAAAGGTACACCGTGGCATTTTGTAAAGCTTCCTCAATCTCTTTAACGATTCAGATAAAGATCGTACACTATTTCACTTTCAAGAAAGCCTTCTCGAAATATAAAAGGAGTAAAATCGTTACCAAGTCTGTTTATGTTAATTGCATCTTACAACTTGCTTTTTCCTCTTTTCTTCTACGACTTAGATATCCCAAATATCTTATCTTAAGTGTAACAACAGGTATTTTTTTGGATCGAACAAGCTTACGATATCTACATCTAACGGTCTATGATAAAGACCGTTCTCCGTTCTGATCTGATTGGAGAATGCGAGTTCCGTTTCTACAACCCCTCGATTCGCATACGGACTAATATAGGGAAAATATGAATACGACTATGGACCGCTTGTTTCGACAAAATTAGCTGGCAGGAATGTAGCTGCCTGTGTGAAAATATACAACGACCGGCCGTGTGTATGCGGGAGAGCACAACAAGTTTGATTGGGATCGCCGGGCCGGAAAAACGGCGCGGCAAGTAGTCGGCGCGTTCAGAATTCCGCAGGAATTCCCGGAGTCTCCTCCCCAATGGGTAATAACGAGGATTCGGCCTCGTTTATCACCACTTGTAGCTCCATCCCTGACCTGACCACCCGCGCGCCCACGAGCGGGTGGCTCACCCTCGGCTCACCTCCGACGGTTCGTGCGCGCGAAAGGGATGCATCCAGCGTCCCCGGCGTTCTCTCTCGCTCTCGAACCACCCCGTCGCGACACGTGTACGCCACCCACAACCCCCCTATCGGCCCCTTATTTTCAGCCGGTTCCCCGACCGACGCCCGCCGCCTACCCCGGAAACGCTCGCGGCTCAGTTATAGCGAGCTGAGGGACGGGAGATATAGTGAGGAAGGTTACCGTGTACGGATCGTGTGCGTGTGCGTTGGCACGTGTGTGACCTCAACACCGACGAGAACCTGCCGCATATACGGCGAGTGCTTGTCGCTTGCACGAGCGGAGAGCTCGGCTTGACCGATATCGTTGGCCTTTAAGGGCGCAGGGTCGCTCTGGCGGATTCAGAGTTTCAGGGGCTTTAAGCGAGATGACTTTCAAAGTTTATTTATTACGTGCGCTTAATGTCCATTTTTACCGGTGTAGATTAACTTTAATCACGGTTTAACTTACTCTTCATCTTTTTCTACTTCCAAGAGTTAGAAAAAGATAAAGAATAAGTTAAACCGAGATTACAGTTGATCTACATTGATCTACAATCTACATTGAAATAAAGTTGATCTACATTGAAATTTATGTCCGTAGAAATGGACATAAATCTTTTAAGAGATAAATGACTGTAAATTTTCACGGA
The DNA here is from genome assembly GCA_003063835.1 of Aphaenogaster floridana. NCBI lineage: Eukaryota > Metazoa > Arthropoda > Insecta > Hymenoptera > Formicidae > Aphaenogaster > Aphaenogaster floridana. The sequence goes on from NJRP01000005.1 coordinate 1,266,055, forward strand.
ATGATTTGGGAATCTCCTGCAGAGATTCTCCAGCAATGGGAAAGGAAGCGATGCATATAAAATCTGATAATCTTTGAGATTCTTTAAGATCCGCAAGGATCCACGAGGACTAATTTATTTCGGTTTATTCAATTCCCGACGACTCTTTGACGCGAGAATCGGACGTAAAACTCCACAGATTTAATCTGTCGTCGATAGAAGAATTACTCAGCCGCCAGGGAACGTAGCTATAATATTCGCATCGCCGTACGTTCGCAACATCCGGAGTTGGAGATTTCTTGCCGAGTAGCTATTTGCTGAAAAGGAGGACGGGAAGGCCAGGGATTGCGCAAAACCGTTCGTCGGCAGGATCTCGCGGCCGCCGCCGCCGCCGTTCCTCTTTCGCTCTTTCGCCTTTCGAAGGAGTCTCGAGACGACTCGCCAAAAACGAATCCCGTATATAACATGAAGCCTGAGCGATTCCGCGTATAAAATGCGACGCCCTTCTACGAGTTTCGCGTTTTGCCTCATGAATTTAAAGCGTGTCCCGACGCCCGTTCCTATCGGAACACCGAGGTAATATTCAAGCGTGGTAAATATTGCACGGCGGAAAGTGTACGATGTGAATTAATGTCAACCGCACGCTGGCTCTCTCGGTCCTCCTTTTTTTTCTCTCTTTTTAATTATTGAACGTGTTTCGCGAGCGCGGCGTTTCTTGCATGAAGAATAAAGGCGAGAGCGCGCGTGTCAGAAAGGACATGCAGCCAGCACGACGGATCGCTTCTCTCCCCACCCCCCAATCTTTCTCTCTCGCTCTGCCTTTCTCTCGATTTTCGATTCCTGTCCGAGCGTGCCGAGGTTTAAATGCGTTTTAAAGTTTCACAGCCAAGGCGTGTAAACAACCTATAATGTCTCGAACGATCTCTAGCATCGCCTTTTATTTGCCGGTCCTCTCGTCACTCGCTCACTTGTCTCACGGCCGTTCGCTCGCCCATTCATTATTCCGTGAATAAATAATGCCGTGGACGCGCGCGCGCGCGCGAAAGACTGATGAAAATTTCAATCGATGGCTTTTCGCCCGTCCACTACTCCAAAATTATTCATCGATCTCCCGCTAACCCGCGCGTCACCTCTCCGCCGATCTTCTCCGCGACGCCATACCCCTCGGAGGTGACGACAATGATGGTTCCGGGAGAAGAAATCCCTCTCGATCGTTTAAATGTTACAAAAAGAGACGCGCGGTTCTCAATGGACGGGAAAGTGCCGGTTAAAACGATTCAGTTCTCTGCATACCTGAAAAGGTCTTCAATCTTTTCTTTCTCTCGCTCCTTCTCTCCCCTCCTCTCTCGATTTCGACACGTGTATTTTTCAGAATTTTGTGAAATATTTTTTAAATAATATACAGTATATCAAAACGCGACAGACATTGCTGTTGATAACAAAAAATAATCTTCTCTTGCGTTTTTAATTACCCCTCGTGCATCGTGCAACGATCAAATGAATTTACCAAGCTCTCTCGTTCGAGAGAGCGTGCGAGAGAAAGCCCGGTGAAAACGAGAGAAGGAGAGAGAGAGAGAGAGAGAGAGAGAGAGAGAAACATGGGGGAGAGAGAGAGAGAGAGAGAGAGTCAACTGCGAACTTCCATCGTGTCACGTAGCACCTAATCTAGGTCAACGGAATTGAATTTAGAACCCAGCCAGGCTACCGTAGTTATATACCGCTCGGTAGGTTTCCAGCAACGCCTCTTCGCGTAGGCAAAGCGTTTCCGGGTTCACGGCGAAAAAGACGCGATCTCTCTTGAATTCTGCGATTAGCTGGACCAGAACAAGAGAGAGAGAGAGAGAGAGTTTCGGGATTTAAATTAACTGTACAATTCTTTGTGCAGAAAAGGCGACACGTGCTTGACCCACATGGCATAGGTGCGACGATGAATATTCGTCAATATCCTGCTGGATCCAGAGATAGTCTGAACATTAATACTACTGCTATTTACATCGCGCGTCCGCTACTGTCGCACTTTTCACGATCACTGTTGCAGAAAACAGTATTTTATACGATAGAAGATAAGATTAGAACGGAATCTCGTTTTTATTCATTTTACTTACTAGATTATACGATCGCACTCTAAAATACGTTGCCTGTTTGTTATCATAAATTGCAGTATTTATGTAACTGAAGATGTTACAAGTTCGAAACGCTGTGTAATTGATTGGTGATAATATAAAGAATTTTTCCAACAATATGTATATTGATTTAAAGCAACGATCTTTATATATTATAGTTCGTAATGAGATTAAATCAAATATTTATAATAATATATATAAATAAATTTCTAGTATCGCCAGAGTGATAATTTAACAGAATTGTTTAGTTTAAATCGACCCAACTGGCCACAATTTATTAATATAATAAATTCACAACGTTTCGGCCTGGGATTTAGGCCCTTCTCAAGTAACAATCTACAATCAACAATTTAGTACATAAATCAGGAACTCTCCAATAAAGATTACATACATTAATAAATAAATAAAACATGAAAGAAATTACCCATGTTGAAATGATTAAGATAACATGTTAACGTCAATTGAGGTATCTTAGCAAAAGCAACGTCATTTGTGTGTGCATTAAAATTGATAATGTCATTTATAATAATGTCGTGACATATTTGGTTCATTAAAAAAGATAAAATAAATCAAAGATGAGTAAGAAAATTTTATTTCTCTCTCATTCTTGGACATTCCGAATCTCAAGCCTATCCTTTCCCTTCCATTCCCGCCTTTTCCATCCACATAAACGTTCAAAAAGTAAATTTCGAAAACCGTATGTGCGTATAATAAATCGAATGGCATGTGCAGCAGAGACAGAGAGTAGAACAAGACTAATCCCGCTAATGTCTCGTCGATGTAGTGGTACGTAACGGGACCTAATCGCCGATACGCCCTTTCATCCTCGCGGCCGACGAGCGAGCGAGCGAAGCTAGTGCAAGATTCGACTCTCGCACGTCTAGCTAGAATCTTGTCTCGCTTCCGTTCGTTTCCTTATCGGAGCACGCATTCAATCGCGATCTCTCTCTCTCTCTCTCTCTCTCTCTCTCTCTCTCTCTCTCTCTCGCTCCTCTCCGCTTCTTCTCGCAAATACAGGCGCACACATACAGGCGCGGCACGACGTTCGCGCGCTTCCTCGTTCCTCGCGCGGCTCTAGCGTGCATATACGGCCCCGGAGTGCCGATCCTCATTCCTCCTTCGCCACGCATTTACAGAGCGGATAATTCCGGGAGCGGAACGGAACGCGTCGCGCACCGCTCTTCACGCCGGCGGCGGTCCCGGGCAGGAAATAATAGCCGAGTGATAGAGTCGGGCGCAGGGAATTTTTATGGCTAAATCGATGTTGCACGCGCGGGTCGCGGCTCGCGGGCGACCGAGCGGGAGAAGGAACGAGCGGCAGGAGACGAAGAGAGAGAAAGAGAGAGAAAAAGAGGACCTCTCCTCCGCTCGGCGAGGGAGAGGGAAAGAGAGAGCGGGACGGTGCGGCGCGGCGTGACAGCGAGGAGCGAAGGGCGCTAGAAATCTGGGGCGGGGATAGATCCGGGCTTTGCGCTCTGCACGCGACCTTGAATGCCAGCCAGCCTAGACCTTGCCTCCGCTCCTTCGCTCGCTCGCCTAGTCCGGCGAGGCCGCGCGACTGTTGTTTCAAGCAACACACGGAGAGCTGCGACGGCGACTCGAGACGGGATTGCAAGCGAGCGAGCGAGCGAGCGATCGCGAACCATCGGCCGTCTCGCTCTTCCGCGTCGATTACGTAAGGAGATCGCGGCGCGGCGTGGCGCGGCGCCCAAAGGACACGACGGATCTGCGTTTTCCGCTATTCGCGAACTCGATGCGGCGCGACCGTCGAAGCGAAGGCCGCACGAAGCGCACGAGCTTTACGTAACGAGACAAATGAATATACATATATCCTCTCTGCGAGTATGTCGGAGCTAGCGCTCGACTCGTGCGATCCGTTTTGGAGAACGCGCCTAAAGCCCGTATCAAACTATGCATTGGAAATTGAGAATTGTGCGAATTGAAGATTGGAATTTAAGCAATAAGATAGCCTTAATTTTTTAAAATCCGTTTCGTTCTTATTGATTGAATTGTAATCTCCAATTCGCGGTCTTTAATCTTCAATGCGTAGTCTGACACGAGGTTAACGAATGACGATTCGACAGCGATCGCTCTGACCTTTTGACTGGCGATAATCTGTACATTTCCCTTCCGAAGACGGATCTCAGGGGAGGAAATTGATTCGCCGAGGGTAGCGAATTCGTTGGCCGAAAGTTCAATTTAAAAGTTTCTTCGGAAACGGGAAGCGCCTCCGGGAGCGACGAAGGCGACTGAAGTTGGCGCGGAACGGTGCCGATCGATCAACGGCGGCGAGAAGCGCAGACGGCAGGCGGCAAGCGGGAATCGAGCATTCGGCGCCGCGCCGCGCCGCGCCGCGCCGCGCCGCCGATATTATTAATGACGCGAGAATTCGCTCGTCACGCGGTTTTCAGGGTGCGAATCGTCCCGGTCATGCACTTCTATCCCGGCTGGCCGGTAGCAATTCCGATCGACACGCGGCAAAAGCGCAGCGTTGCGTGGCGGTGAGCCAACACCGCGGGAAGGACGAACGTACGGACGAAACGGACCGATATCGCGGAGGAAGGAGAAGGATCCCGGCGCGGCTTCGCGAGTCTGCTGCTCGCTGGAGCGATCGCTCGGCGAGCTGGGTGGGATCATAACGGACCGGCGGGCCGGCGACCGGGCGAGCCGCGCCTAGACCTAGGCGGATACGCGCAGCCGACATAGCCGCGTAGCTCGCATTATCATCCTATACCTAAGCCACCTTTTTGCGTTTTTGGCAAAGCCGCGATGCGCCGCGCCACGCCGATCGGATCGCAGCGTCATCTGTCATCGCGAATTCGAGTCACGCCGCTGCGATCGTTTCCGGCGCGCGTCGCTCGCTTGGCTTGGCTCGCGCGAGGCGAAGCGAGCCGCGTGAATCGCTCGCCAGGCAGCAGCAGTCGCCTGACTTCGCTCGCCGAATCGTCCTTTTGGCGCGAACTTCGCGCCGATCGAATTCGCGCCGCTCCGCGATGAGGCGGCGCGGCGGCGAAATGCCCAAGAACGATCGAGAATTCATTACGATTACCGCAAATCGGCGCAATTAAGGTGAATTCCGTTTTCGATACTATAAGTTTAAAAAATGTACTGATTTTTATCGATAAATATAAGAGTCTTTCGTGATACGCAATGACGTGTACTACGTTTAGATTTATTGTGAGTATTCGATTTGTAGCGTGAAATTATTAATTGACAGAGAAACTTCGCACACAAGCCCATTCTCCAATAAATTCCTCTTTTTCCTTTCAAAGCAGCGGTTACTTCTGTTATCATTTTGATAATGTATATATTTGAAAAGTTTCTTCAGAGTAATCAATGGAAATAGCTATTGTCACATATTTTTTCCGCTAAATGTCTGCTTTATAGGTCCCCTATAATACGAAAACCCAAGTAGAACAGAAAGTCATGATAACGTCAAAATGATGCTAAAATGACGCCTTTGACATCATTTTGAAGTCATGATGACGTCTAAATGACCTCAAAATGATGTCGGAGGCGTCATTTTAGCATCATTTTGACGTCATCATGACTTTCGTGTTCTATTTGAGAATCTGATATATTCTTCTATTGGTAATACGCAGATCGACAAATCACAGTCGAGAATAACTGATAATTTGAATTTGGAGATGCTCGACGTGATTGGCCAATTATCATTTAATTTTCCTGCTTATACTTTCTTGTTTTACAACTTGATATTAAACGCGATGGAGTGATTGTCCGATTTCGCAAATCAGACATCTGTAATTTAAGTTTTTACAATTAATCGAACTTCTTGCGGCATTCGTTCTAGAATCGGTAAATATATTTTCATTTCTATCATTCGATTGATATATCAAGAGACACGGTAGTGTCTCGCACCAAATATATGCGCAGCGAGACCATCTCGTGTACCTATACGCCAGCCGGCGAGTTGCGAGTACCCTAGATTATCGGATCTCAATAACGGCTGAACCGATCAAGTTCTGAGAAGGCTCAATCGAAAGCTTGGGTTCAAATTACATAATTAAATCAAACGGCTCTTTGTTTCATATTAAAAATTAGCGGAATCGCTAATTGATAAATAGGGCCCGGGATGACATTTCTCGAGGAGACCCGACGCGTTGTAGGTTGTTATCTCACTATTCTCACTTCAGCGAGCACCCGACTCGCTCGCACGCAAAGGTACTTCGCGCGCGACTCGAGAAATCGCCCAAACATCCGGGCTCTAGTGATAAAGCATATCAAAAACAAAGGCCGATATTCATACCCAGCGAGAAATGATTAGTCGAATCGATGTCGATTCGACTAATCATTTCTAAGGCTGCGGTCCACTTGACGCTACAAATGCTTCGAAGCGTCCGAATGACCTATCAGAAGAAAGAATTTTACTAATTGACCAATCAAAGAATGCTTCAAAGCATTTGTAGCATCAAGTGGACCGTAGCCTAACTGGGTAGTCCATTCTTATATTTAAAACCGTTTCAAGTACAGTCTTAAAATGTGTGAACCCTAGTATACAATATATACTTTAAGCTCTTAGCCTTAAGAAATTGACTAATCACAGTCGAGTATTCTTCTCACACTTGACTGGGATTGGTCAATTTCTTAAGGCTTAGAGCTTAAAGTATATATTGTAGACTAGGGGTGAGAAACCAATCACAGAGCCATATTAACATCTTAAGCCTAGTCTACAATATATACTTTAAGCTCAAAGCCTTAAGAAACTGACCAATCACAGTCAAGTGTGAGAAGAATACTCGACTGTGATTAATCAATTTCTTAAGGCTTAGAGCTTAAAGCATATATTGTAGACTAGGGTTTAATGCTGGGTCTACAATGCGAGTCTCAGATGGTCTCAGAGTCGTAAGTCGTAAGAAATTGACCAATCTCAGTCAATTATTCTCCTCAAATTCGATTGTGATTGGTCAATTTCTTACGACTTACGACTCTGAGACCATCTGAGACTCACATTGTAGACCCCGCATAAGATATTACTTAAGATGATCTTAAGCGGTGTCTACAATGAGATTTTAAGTCACAAGACGTAAGAAATTGACCAATCACAGTCGAGCATTCTAAAAGTAAGGCCGCAATTTTGATTGTGATTGGTCGATTTCTTAAGTCTTACGACTTAAAATTTCATTGTAGACATCGCTTTAACCCTTTGTCTACAATGCGTATTTAAGGCGTTAAGACTTAAGAAATTGACCAATCGCAGTCGTTTATTCTTCTATATACGACTATGGGTGGATTCCGTAAAGCACATATGCGCGCATTTTTCTATAGTATACGTAACGTTTACTATAGAAAAATGCGCGCATATGCGCTTTACGGAATCCACCCAATGATTGATAAATTTCTTAAATCTTAACACCTTAAATACGCATTGTAAACAAGGGGGAAATAAGAACTATAAATACCAGTCAAAGAGCCATAGAGATAAATTTAAGGATCTCGCGGTTGATTATGTGTATTTTAAAAATTAAAAATTCACACACACACATCGAAAAAGACATCTCAATGACTGCGGTCACGTTACAAATGCTTTGAAGCATTTTTTGATTGGACAATTAATAGATTTCTTTGTTCTGATTGGTTAATTAAACGCTTCGAAGCATTTGTAGCACCAAGTGGACCGCAGCCATTATCATCAATTAAACGTGAAGCGGTGAAGGACGATATCAGCAAGATAGTAACGCGAATGCAAGTAAAGTTGCATGTAAAGCGATGTCTACAATGAGATTTTAAGTCGTAAGATTTAACATATCGACCAATCACAATCAAAATTGCGGTCTTACTTTTAAAATGCTCAACTGTGATTGGTCGATATGTTAAGTCTTACAACTTAAAATCTCATTGTAGACATCGCTACAAATACGACGTGATTATCGTCACTTGACAATTCGTCGCCATTTTATGATTTATAACAGTGCCCGTTCAACTTTCGCGCGAAAGTGTTAGGTGTGTTTCTTTTTTTTTTTTTAGTCGATTGTTTTCGTCAAGTCCTGCCGGTTAGTCGGATCTCGGGATCCTAGGACACTCGTTCACAGTCGCACAGTTCGAACTTGGAAGTCGTTCGTCACGACACAAAACACGCGTAAATAAAGTGCGAAGTAATAACTAATAGTAGTTGATAATAACGGCGCGCGGTGTTATCGTGAAGTGTTTACGTGAACCATTATCAACCATTATGGGTAGCAAGTTTCAAATAAGACCCATGCGTGTCGCATCTCGTCGTAGGCAAGGCATGAATCGCACGATCGGTCCGCCGGTTCTTTCGGGGTCATCGTCGCGCGGATCACGCCACACGGTCAGACGTCGCACGTTCTCTCGGCCTCGCAAAATGTACCCGTGCATCGGGGAGATATCACGCGTGATGACGCCGAATGAATCGCGGCCGTTGCCGCCGTGCTACAAGGTGCCCAGTACGAAGCTGAGGAACGTGCTCTGCGTCCTGTGCAAGAGCAAGTTTTACGTGTCAGGTAATTCCTCTCGCTCCGCAACGTCGCGTTATCGATTCGCGTACCGGCACCGCGAACCGGTATTTTTAATCGCGTTTGTAAGATTCGTCCGCGACGTCCTGTCGCCGGTGTGCACGTCGTGCACGTGAATGCCGGCTGACGTGACGTACCTGCGAAGGTTGAACGAGCGTTACTTTTTTTCGTACAGCGTGAACGAGGGACGCGTGTCAGAGAGGTTAGAATTCCATGTGGTTAGAATTTTCCCGAAGCTAGATACCTACCCTTGTGATTCGAACATCGTATTTCTCTCCGCGTTAGTGATACGCAAAAATATCGTGCATAAACTTATATACAAATTCCTGACGGAGTAATTGATTACTTATTGTAGAATATCTGAAATTTATTAGGTTTTTAAACGCGTTTCCCGTTTTGTATTTACTTGAACTTATGCCTCCTTCGTAAAAATTGTTACATTATTTTAGATATTAAAGACTGAAAGTGTTAAATTCTATTAATATGCTTCAATATCAAGGCAGATATCAATCGTATTTTGTATGTCATATAATACTCTAATAAAAACTGATGTATATTTTATCTTGTCCTATCCCTGTCGTTCTAATAAATATAGCAAAAAAATATATACCTTATATACTATTCATATGTGAAATCGATTATAATAAACACTTTATTAGATCAAAAGGAAAAGATCTTTGTCCAAATTGTTACAGACGTATCAAACCTGAGTCCCAATGGGTCGATTGGGAAAGAAAATCAGATCCCTTTGTTGTCGGATTGTGGGCATCCAATATGCAGTAAATGTATGAAGAGGGAACATTTTAGAAACTGTCCTGTATGTAATAAAGTCATTCTGGACAATAGGCTCAAGTCCTTGCTTCCATTGAATTTATATGCACTAGGACTGATTGTTTCATCCTGCCATCGTCCATTGGATAATGATGATGAAGAGTTCTTTTTTTGTCGCAAGTTATCTAAACAGTTACACCAGATAAAAACGCAAGGTTAGAGAACATAACACATCAGTTTATCTGACGAAATAAGTTGGCTTTTCTGAAGAAGAATATGGTTTAATATGTGTTTTTGGTTATAGGATCTTGCCATGAATGTGGAAATCAAGCTAATGTAAACTGTCCGCAATGTGTGGCTCTCTATTGTTACTGCTGTTACTCAAAAGTAAATTGGAATGCCATAAACTAAACGTTTATAATCAAACAGATTATATTTATAATATCTTATAATTTTGATTCTACTTTGTGTGTTTTTAGATCCATGGCAGAGCATTACAGAGTCATGTACAGATCCCAATACAGGATGGAGGCCCTGACAGTCCTGCTGCTATTTTGAATAGCTGTTCGTCAACATGCTCTGAAGCGCTAAGCTATTTTTGTAATGATTGTAATGTGGCTTGTTGTTCAAATTGCACTTTATGCTCACACAAACTGCATGATTTCGTGGCATTATCAGAAAAGGTTAGTAGCGTTGCTCAGGTTACAAGAAATTGATTACATATTGCAAGAAACTTAAACGATTTATATTTTATTGGCAGAACCAGACCCTGCTATCCGAGTTCAACGAGACTTACATGCACATCGAGGAAACGCTGCTGCGAGTTTGCCAGACAAGAGAGGTAAGTCCTTATTTTTATTAAATATGTTTTCTGGCAAGGAACTCGTTCAATTACGACGAGACGTATATGCCAGGAAGTGATAAATAAATAAATTTATTAATATTTTAAACAAAATATTAGGTACGCGTAGAAAGATTAACATATGGTCATTTGGCGATATCGAATATATCGCTCACTATTTTAACGTGATTTTTTAACAATTTCTGATAAATTATAAATAAAGTATTCTAGTCATATCCTCGCAGATACATGATAGAAGTACATACTTTAAATATAAAAGATTATATATAAATTGGAATATTTTATACATCGATTGAAATAGAATATAGATAAATGGCGATAAAATCTAGTCGTTTTTCCTATGAGTGTGATATTCGCAGTGAAAATATTAATTATATTCTCAGCACGCAACAATACTTCTATAAGTGTTACTATTTACGTCATTTGCTATTGAGGTGTACAAGTTTTGTGCGATTTAGCATTGCACAATTATGGAAATTTATATTATATTTTATATTAAATTTATATTGAATATTAATAATATTGAATCATAAATAACTTTTAGTATATATATATATATATATATAAATCATTAATTTTTTACTTATAACTTATTACATATAACCAGTATTTTAGAGAGAACGTCCTGTAGGTTCATTAGTAGTATCATTTACGTTATTCGGACAAACATAATTGTCTGTTATCTGCTTCGAAAGTTATGACTTATTACGACTGAAATTTATGACTCAATTGGACTATTGGTTCAGTATAGGCCGAAAGAAACAAAGCTCCATAAGATAGGCGGGCATTTTTCGTGATAAATAGTACACAATAGTTCACGCATATGACTAGAGGGAATATAAGAAATACTTAATATCATCAGCCATTTCATACCCGTACAAAGACCGTGAGATAATCTAACTTATTTTACGCGCGATGTGATTTACTTTATGCTTAAATCACATATAACTCTATCATATACATATTGCACTTTTCCGGGATTGCAAGGCTTATTACTGCGGAGTTTTGTGGCCTTACAACCCGCGACATCTTTTTGCTTTTCGTTATAATGGCAACATCAGGTATTATATGTTAAGACTAAGTTATTTAGCACATAACGCTTTAATTACACGTCTACTCTTCGTCGTTCGCTGTTTGTGACTTGCCCTTGTGCTTGTCCTTCTCTTCCTGTTGTTTCTTCAGCTTTTTTTCCTTCATTTTTGCTTCCATCTCCTTGAACTTGAGTTCCAAGTATCGATCTACTTCTGGGCCAGTAAAGTCTTCAGGAAATTTGGGCATAATTGGCAAGATGTATTTATACAGTCGTTCATTTAGCACATATAGTTGGGTAGTCGTTTCGCACTTTACGTTGAACCACCAGTCGCAGGTCAATGCTACCTGGCTGAATATCGTGCCGTTCGGACATAAGAATGACGATTTGCCGCCATTGAGATCGCAGTAATGCCATACCTGAGAACAATATTATCATTATTAAACAGTTCTAGAAATTAATATCTTTAATAATATAAAATCACGCGAATATTTAAGAATCAAAGGAGATTGGAAAAAGAGGGATCAACATTTATAAATGTAAAAAATTGTACGGAATATTTTATAGGCTTGTTGGAAAATTTATAATGTTGCCATTAAGTTATAGTATACTCACTTGACATCCGGTCGCTGGGTCGCCGAAGAACCCTTTGTACCTTTGATCTTTGCAACTGAATTTAGTTTCCGGTATAGTCGCGTACGCTGGGTAGTCGACGCCGGGTTTTCCACGCGTCGCGCCGTACTTTAATGCTGGCAGCGGCATTTTCGGTCCCGGGCGCGTAACTTCGTTTGCCGCTACGTATTCCTGACTCGTGGACGCCTCGGTAGAAATCGGTAGGGTGTACCGTTCGTCCTGCAGGATGTCGTCGCTCAGATCTTCTGTGATCTCGTACGAATGCTCGGTAGTACTTGGCCTGGAGGTTGGCCTGAGTCCTTGTTGTTTGGGTTTATTCGAAATGTCCTGAACGTAAGGGATATAGTATTCCACCTTTTCGTCCTTTACATGGTTTAGATTGTAATCCGGCTGCAACGATGGCTTGATTTGGACGTCGTCGTCCGTTGCCTTGTATCGGTCGGGATCGTCAGTGATTATCAGAGGGCTCGGTGTCACTTGAAACCTCGTCTCGGTGATCACTTTCGGCCGCGAATATATTTTCGGCTTGTAAACATCGTAGCCGATCAATCTGGGCGGCGACGGTGGCGATAACGTGGGTCCTTGCGGCTGCGGAAAATTCTCCTGCCGCGTATTGTGCAGAATATTAAGGATCTCAATGAGCGTCTTGATGCTGCTGTCGAGGTTGTCTTTGTTCAGCGTTTCCGGGAGTCGCTCGGACAGCTGGAAACTCTCGATCAGATTGTTCAAATTCACGTTCGGCTTTCGATAGATCTGCGAGACGACCGGCGGCTTCACCAACTGCTGCTGCAGGTTCGCGTGCACCGACGACGGAATGTATCTGAGCTCCTCGAATTCCTTGTTAGAATAATTAACGGCGGTGTTCGGCCTCCCCGTGTAATCCTGATCGTAATCGTCCTGCGAGTTGCCGAGCAGTGGTTTCTTGACCACGGGAACGGAGGATTGCAAGGGTCTTGCGGTGATGAAGTATCGATTTTCTTTGTTTAGGATACGGCTGGCAGGCGTGGTGATTTCGGGATAGGTCTTTTGCACCTGATAGAGCTGATAGGATGGAGTGGAATATTCGTAGTTGACTTTGTCATTGTACTTGACTGGCGCGAAGTAGTCGTTGTCGCCTCCGATGTTTCTGGGATCGAATTGCACGGACGGGACGAACTTCTTGTCTTGGTCGGGTGAATTGACGCGATACTTATTACCTCCTCGTCTCGGCACGCCAACGAGCCGGGTTAAGGGGTGTTGCTGCAATGGGAGTTTCCGGAGCAGGGTACCCGACAGCTCATCTGCGTAATTTTGGGCCAACGCAGCTTGGGTGTTCAGGTAGTTGTTGGCGACGTAAAAAGTCATGTAGGGTATCAATCTTCGGTATCTTTCCTTGAACGTCGTCAGGTTCATATTCGCCAGTAACTCATCCCCGTTGTCCTCCGAAATAGCACTGGTCGCGTTTGACTTGGCCGGCTCCGCTGCTTCGAAGCCTCGCATTAAGAGAACTGCAACCGAGAAAAGTCACTTTTTATCGGTTTTCGAGCGGATTTAACAGCGCGATTGAGACAAATCATTCGATGGATTTGCGTAAACGAAGATGTATTGTATTCGTGATATTAAATTTTTAGAGAATAGCGGACGCGTGGCATAATTAAATTAGCTCTCGGGAATTAAAAATTCGAATCGAACTCGCAGATCCATACAGGACAATATTGTCTCGTTGCGTTTTCGATGCATCGTCACGATTGCACGAACGACCGCATGCGGAAGAACACGAAAAGAGAATGAGAGATAACGCGGTACGTCTGGAACGTCCCGACAAAGACGAATCGTGGGGAAAGGGAATACGGTAGAGGGTTGAAGATTGAGCGGGCGATAGAGTCGGGGGGTGGATTGGTACGTTTTTAGCGGTTGCGCCACTCGAATGTGCCAGCGCGAATATATCCTCTGCCACGGGAACACCGATACACACGCATGCACGCGCGTCTACACACGTGGCCTTTATCTCTTGCTATCTCGCCGCACGTACAAAAGCGCTGGCCGGCTCTCCGAATATTTTCCTTCTAATTTAATTTCACGCGGGTAGAACGCGTGCGTTACCTCGCACGTTTTCGGGGATAAGGGGAGGAGATAGGAGTGTATCGCACATGCGGCTATAACGGATGCACGGTGGCTTTTTGAGGAGTCGATTAGAGGTGTACGTATTTTCCGTGGGACACCGCGAACAGAATTCTTTTTCTCTCTGTCACGTGCGCCTTGCTACAGATAATTTGTACAACAACGACAAAATTTCTCTTTAAAATCTTAAGAAAGTTCTCCAGTCTTTTCATATGATATAAGAACTTGATCAAATTTTAAGAATAAATTTATGATTTATTTAAGCATTTCTGAATATTTTCAAATTTTGTGATCGTAGTTTTTTAAAATAATTTTCTAAAATAGCATTGAATCTTATGAGAGCGAGAGTTTTAACTAATTTAATCGCAAACAAAATATAAGAATTTTAAAAAACTATATTCATATGAAAGAACGGAGTTAAAGAACATTTGAATTAAAAAAATTAAGTTTTACCTTATCATTTTCGTGAATTATGAAATGTACATAAATTATACAATTTTCTTTAAATATAACGTCACACTAGTGAATAGATGCTCTGTTGCCATGTTTCTATTAAAATTATTGATATCTAAACTACATTTAAATCATTATAAATAATTTTCATATCAGTATTTATTAATATCAAAAAATATTTTTTAAAATATCTAACATATTATTGTTTTTATTATTTAAATTTTTATTATTTATTATTTAGAAGATAACAATGGCCAAATAGATACGATTTTTGTGTTAAAAGATACGAAAACTCACATGACTCTCCTCCACTTTTTTAAGTTGGAGAACATCCTTAAGATCCGCGACGTCAATTTATAGAATGAAGCGTATTTTTTTCTACGATTTATTGTACTCACGAACGAATCACTTATGAAAAGTTAAACTATATTATATAAAATATTCTAAACACGCTAGATATTCTAAATATATCATTAAGGCTAACAATGTGGCCCTATTTATTCACCATACAGTACAGTGCATTCTCCTGCGGGAGTAATTGCTCTATGTCACACCACTATCATATTCTACAACGTGCTATAACACACACATGTATTGTTTCTGTCTGAATAATTTTATCATACACCGTTTAATTTTTTACCGGTACGTTTGTTGACAACGATGTAATCACGCCGAACAACGATACTTCATATTTACATCGTGAAATATTATATTATGATGCGTATAAAATGGTTACTGTGATAGTCCGAAATTAAATTATTAAAATTAAAAATCTTTAATCTTTCCTCGAAAAACGTCAATTTTGAAAGGACTGTACGAATTATATATCTGTACATGCTTTTTCTCGGAATCGACTGTCTTTCCCTTTTATCCTATAGAAATTCTATCCCATAGAATGTCCTTGAATATACCCTCGTTTTCTTTTTAATTCGCGACTCTCGTCGTATCGTCCGGTGATATTATGGTACGAGATGCGAAGGGAATACGGGGACGTGGAATGGTGGAGGGAAACGTATGGTCCGAGTGGTGCCGGATATAAACCCGCCTCACTAGACTCGCCATGAATTTTTATAAACCGATTATTTAGCGTCGATGTAACAAAGTGCAGCGTGCTCGTTGAAAGAGCGTCGCGGCGCTCCGAGCCGGCGGCGCACATCAAAGGGACGTGCATCCCAGCTGCATATTTCTCCCTCCCGCTCTCTATCTATCTTCCTCACTATACCTTTCTCCCTCTCGTGGGTTACACACAGTTATACACACTGGCCCCGACCTGGAAATCCAATTCGATTCTGCATGAAATGAGTCTGGAAACTCCGCTCGCGTTGCGGCGCGGCGCGACGCGGAGCACGGCTCGGCGCGCTTTATTAATCCTGTCAGCGTGAAACGTGATTGAAAAATTCGCGAAGCGCGTGTACCCGATCTAAGAGGAGCTCGTCTTGAAAATTTTCAAAGCGCGATACGACATTTCGCCCGCGAAATGCGTTTTCTATGTCTACACACAAAGCGACGCGGGCGTGGAGACGTTGGATTTTTCGCGCGAATCCGCCTCGGGACGCCGCGTTTAAGTCCGAATTAAAGGAAATCTCGTTTTGTGTTCCGTCAAACGGATCAACCGTGCCGAGGGAATATCACGGGAATCTTACGCGTTATCCGACATCTGTTACTCGAGTGCTTAGCTTAAAAAGAGAATTATTGTCGAAAAACTGCGCGTGTCAGCTAAATTAAATATCACATATGGTACTATCCGATCCAAAATTTTTCTTTTTTGATCATAATGATTATTTAAATACGAGTCTATTTTGATATTCTAAATATTTGAATCAATCTCTTTAAATATACGTATACTAGAAATTGTAGTTTAAGTATCAAAAGAGGCTTATATTAAAATGATCATTATGATTAAAAGAAGACAAATTTTGGATCGGATAGTACATCGATGTTATAACTTCGGTGTAAATCGGACCGTGTAACTGAGCTCATAGTATGAAAATAAATTATGGCAACCTCCAAGTTTTCGTTAGAGGGTAGATCCTTGTCTCGGAATCGAACCACGCGAAAAACCTTTCACTTTTACCGTCTGCCACAACGAAAAACAATTATTCTTCGAATTGGATTCCAGCCAGACGGAAGCGATGCGGCTGCTTCCTTCTTCCCAAGTCATCGTCGATAGTTTCCCCGGATCTCCCTTCCTCCGTTCTCTCCCTTTGTCCCCGCGACAACGTCTGTTCGACTGGCGAAATTCTAACTCGAACTCTGTGTTGCGCAACGCCCATTGTATATCACGCGAAAGTACGATGCGTCGGATCCCGTGCCGATCTGTTGGTAGGTAACCCGATACGGAATATTAATTGGCATATATTGGTCTGTCGGATTACGTTATTTCGTACGCGCGTGACTTGGATGCTCGACGGATGCGACCAGAGGGAGAGAACCGCGAAACACAGACGCGGCCGGAATATATACGCCGCGTTGCTCTCGGTTAACCCCTTCGCCATTCGAACATCGCGACGAGACGGTCGAATATTATGTAGAAAAATACTAGAATTTAATTATGGAAGAAGCTACATTTCCCTTTTTCCCCTAACGCGTGATATTTAATTAGTATTTATTTTACTTCAGCTTACATGCCAAGAAGGGACTTGATTTATAATTTTTTCCTTAACCATACACGGAGAAAATTTTCTGTTAAAAATTACTATGTATGGCAGTAGCCGTGGACCATTGCTGGAATTATAAATTATTTTTACTATGTTTTCCATAGAAAAACATAGCAAAAATTTTTATTTTTATTATTTTTACTATGTTTTCATAGAAAAACAGCAAAAATTTTTATTTTTATTATTTTTACTATGTTTTCATAGAAAAACATAGTAAAAATTTTTATAATTCCAGCAATGGTTCACGGCTACTGCCATACATATAGTAATTTTTAATATAAAATTTTCTCCGTGTATCCATCCATCCCTTATATGATAATTACTTGATTAGTTAAAATGTAACATCCAACATTCAGGTGTCACCATACAAACAATGTTTCTCTCCTTATTATTAGCGTGATATTTAATTAATGTTCGACAAATTGCATCTATGGTGTGTATGCTTTCGCGGCGATGCAGTTTTCGACAGTAATGAACATGCGTACCCTTGCTCGTATTCTACTCGATACGCTCGCGACATTCGTAATGTGGAACGCTGCATTCAGCAAAAACTAACAGTTACGAATAATTAATACCGACAGTGTTCCCGAACGGGGAATCGTCGGAGCTCTCAATCGTGCGTGGCTGAAATTACCGTGACCGTCACTTTATTTATTGCACGCGCGCGAAAACGAAGGGCCTGTCGCGACGAGGGGTGGCAATATGCGCGAGAAAATAAAGCCATTTTTCATCCTTGGAAATTCTTAATGACTGAAATATCGCGACTCCCACTCGACACCGGAGAAACATGGTGTTGTGCGGAAAAATCGCAGAATCGGAATACAGTTTCTGCCAATATTAGTGAATTTATCGCCTTACGATTGATTAGAATAATAATTGGAGCAATTTTAACACTAGAATTACCAAAGCGATCAAAATGACGGGTTTATAATCTTTTTTTAAACTTCTCAAATTTATAACAGTGCATTTGTGAAATTTTCCATGACTTTATTGTAAATTGATCATATTAATAATATAATATTAAATTGATCAATTTATTTCTCTCCCCTCATCCCTTTTTTCAAAAAGATATATATGGTATTTAAATAGTAAAAATATATATTAATCAATAGTAGATCTACTGTTAATATGCAAAGGAAGAGATAGATATTCCAGATCCATTTTATTCGTTACTTATATAATTAGACATAAATATTTTATGAACCATACGATCATTATTCTACTTGCAAATTCGGTGTAAATTCGCACAGAATGTCTCACGCATTGATAACTTTTATATATTCCTAAAGAGATCATACATGTGTAAGATTCTGTCGGCAATGCTACATCACTATCGATGCATACTTCGATTATGCAAGATCACGAGCAGTGAATGCATTCTCTCGTTTCGGAGCGAAGCGAAAGGAAGCGCGGCGTTTTTCCTCCGCGATGCGGATGTATACGCGTCGCGCATATAACAAAGGTAATTACGTGAAATACCGAAGCGAGATCGTTATAGTCCGGCCGATCAGCTGGTCTCCCTCGGCTTTTGATAAATTGAGTTATTAAAAAATTGATTACAGGAAGCATTAAATATTATAGCCTATTTTAGACAACCTATAATTCACATCAGAATAGAATTCTATTTATCATTTTATGTGCCGTATAATACGAAAAATATTTGAAGAATTAGAAAAATACACATATATAAGATATAAATATCAAGACATGGTCGTATCTCGCATATATTAAAATAGTCGTATATTAAAATATGTATGTGGCATATAAAATTGTAAATAGGATTCTATCCTGAAATTTGACGCGAAAAAAATCGATCGTTTCGATAGGTTTAACAATTAAATACGAATAAATAATACAGCCCTTTTATACATATATTTTATACATGTCTATAAAAAAGGATTAATCTGTAACGTGAAAAATATGATATTCGACATACATAATTTTACAACGCGTTGAATATTTCGTTCAGCGGATCAAGTCCGTTGATACGCGGCGTTTTTTTTTATTACCTACACACGCTGATCATCCGCAGGTCGTTGTGCTTATTATTCTCACGGTGATGTTCGAGGACAGTAGATGGTATCTGCGTGTCATTACTTCTCGATACACGACAGCGACAAGTTCGTGTTACGTAAAATCGTTCTTCGTGAACTAGTAATTAGTAGTTACTAGTTCGCGCGATTGATCAACTCTCACGATTTGTAAGCGCGTCGAGATGACAAAAACGTTTGCCGGAGCAGATATTTCGTGGCATTGATTCGTTCGCGACGGAAATCAAAACGATATGCAATCGTAATAAGGGAGGGAGGAAGGGAGGGAGGGAAAGAGGGAAAAAAAACACATTTTTTGGTTAGATATTTAGATTCCGATATATTTATTAAGATTTTGGTTAGAGATACTTAGATTCTGATATATCTTATATCGCGCTTTGAATCCCTGTCCCCTCCCCGGGTTAAATATAATTCAATCACTATTTCCTGATTGAGAACGCGGAGTAGTATACGAATCGTCGTATCAAGTACATCGAGTAACAGAAAACTGCGATATGTATCGGCCGTTTATCACACGGAAAGAATGATTTTGCTGAAATATCTAGAAATTTGGCCAGATATAGATCTGAAAATAATTTTGTTGGGCCATCAAAATAATTATGTAGAACGCCCAAAATAGTTGCTGGAAGATCAAAACTTTTTACAGCATTATCATCATGTTTGAGCGTTATACACAGTTATTTTTGATGGTCTAACAAAATTATTTTCAGATCTGTACTTGGCCAAATTTTTAGATACTTTAGCAAAGATCGTTCTTTCCGTGCAAAAATGGATTCGTAACGCGAGACAAAAGATATTTAGGCGTACGTTACTTGTGTTTTTATTATGTAAATATTCATAGAGGTACTCGTTTGCTTTGTGACGTACAGTGTGTTATCCTTCGCCCAAGGTTATTTATTATTGCGCGACCGAGACTCGGGTCGATATGCGGCGTCGGGATCCGCTCCGTCCTTGTCGTTATTATCCATCGATACGCGACAGTGATAAGAGCTATAAGAAAACGCGATCGTTCTCTAGGAACAGATATGTATCTTAGCTCATGTGAACTTTCACGGTGAACGATTCGCAGGAGTATTGAGACGACGGCTATCCGAGTCGAAACAATAGGATACAAGCTGTCGTTCCGTTACGATACTTTGCTCCTAAGAGTACTTGTTACTTTATTGTGTAACTTTTATTGTTGCGATGTAACAAAGTTCATGATTAACGAAGAAATCGATCCACAGTCGTATAAAAACATATAATAGGATATAATGTGGCAAAGAGTTAGCACTTGCTGCTCGGGTGATGTTTTCTTACGCGGGATCACGGTTTTCGTTTTCGTGCGATCATGTTTATGTCACGTACGGGGATGAATCTCTCTCGATCATCTTGGGAACGAAGGGCGACGTCGCGACGGAGAAATCCTCCGGAATAATACGGAGTAGTATTTGAAATTCATACGTATGCTGCCGTTGGTTGCGCATTAGTACGTACCGTTGTATTAAGCGTGCGGTGCAGCACGAGTTTCTGGTTTACGGTTGACTCGTCTCAGCATACACAGAGAAATCCAGAAAAGCGTGGGCGTGCCGCGCGCATTTTGCACGTCATTTAATTAAAGCCGGAAAACGAGCCGCGTAATGACACTCGGGGTGTGCACGGGGTGCGCTCGTCGCGTTTCGATGCCGCGGGCCACCCAGGCCGGGTTGCCCCTGCCCGGGCACGGGGCGCGGCAAGGTCGGGGTGATTCGACCGGAGAAATTCTGCGGATGCAAATGCGCCGGCGGGCTCTTCTCTCCACTACCGCACTGCACCGCGGTCGGTTGTAACTGGTACCGGACCTTAAGGGGATACAAAGCGTGTGAAATTGGATGGAACAAGAACGGCCGGAAATGTAAGTTAGAATGGGAAACGCCGTACATCATCTGGATGCCTCGCGGCGTGGAGCGTGGAAGTCGGTCCGGAGATACCGAGAGACCGGTCCTTGCCGTGTGAAATAACACTCGTGGGGATCATTTAAGGTAGGTACGAAAAAATTTTGACGATCTCAAAACATCGGGAAGCTCTTTTCGAAACATGCCGAGTTCCATTTTAAAGATATCTTCATCAGCGTCTTCGTCGTAATTTCTGTTCGGCATCAAAAAGAAGCGACTCGGCAAATTTTTGGTTTTAAAGCTCCCTTTGAGTTTGGCATATTGAAAACGGAGAAAGTTTCAATTTTTAGCGATATGAAAGGCTACAGTTATTTTGCGGTCGTCGCATCATTATTTGCGTCTTTATAGTTCTCGCGATTGCTGTTTGATTTATCCTTTACGTACCTCTGACGCACTGCGATCGGTTCGATTTGCTTGGTCAAATTATACCATGCAAATGTCGATTAAATAGAAATCGAGGTCCTATCGAAACGATGATTAATAAACGTTTATGCTCCAATAGTTTAGCGGAAATGTGCAAACGTTTAAATATCAATGGATAACCGGTTTGCTTAAGTAAACTGCCCACGGCATTCTCGCGCGATCAATCGATCTGATATCTGACACTTCCTACTCCTAACTTTGCTCTTCCTTAACTCGTATCGCAAGCCCAAATTTTCCGAGATTTTTGTTTCCTTCTCTTTACGCATTAGAAAGACTCGAAATTTGATGTATCTTATAAATTCAATGATCTGTTGATTCGAGGAGAATTTAAATATCTTGAGATAGTTCTTCACTTGGAAAGCACTTGTGTACGATCGCGAAACAACGTCGTAAAATCTAAATATGCTCTTGCTTCGGGCAAAACAAATCTGTAGCTTTAATCAAGAGAAGAAAAGAATCCGGATGCGGAACTGTCGGAGGAAAAGTACACGTAACAACAGCGACGTTGAGGAAAAGAAGGCAAATATGCGCGCCATTATTGCTCATGTGCCTCCGGTACATTGTATTAATCTTCGTTTGCTCGCCTTTCGCTCGCGCATTGTCCGTCTGTACAATCGAGCGAAATCAATCGATTCAGGGGAAACGCCTGTGTTTTCCCCCTCGAGGATCGGGGGAAATGGTCAAAGACCGGCTCGCTGTTGCGTTGCAAATGCAGCAACCCCGAAGAATGGTAATAGGTTGCATGTGTCGTTAATGAACTTTCTAAATGGCTGCGTACATGTTTACATTGTATACTATAAACCACGACGGGAGACGCGGGTGCAGGAGCATTAAATTCATTAGCCCAAAGTCCGCCTGAAAATCTTCGTGTTTGCCGTGGCACAAAGGAAACGTTTCAATAGACATCACCGCGTTTCCAGGAGGGAATTCGATGTCCAGCGTCGATAGAGATTCCAGCTATATGGAAATTGCCCCATGTTGCGTGGAAAATGTTTTATTGTGCGAAAAAAATCCGATGGGAGTTTTAAAAATCGTTCTCGAGCGCGAATATACTGCTTACTCTCTTGGATAGATTTAAAAGTAAAAGAGTTCAAAGATTGAAAGTCCAATTTTCAGAGATTTGGAAATTAAAAAATGCAAAAATAAGAATATTTAAGTAAAATAGCAATTTCGTTGTTTTAAAAAAAAATTTGAAAATCTCGTCCGATTTTCTGAAATCTCAAAGAATTCATTTCTATGTCCGTGAGTCAATCGAGAGTGCCACATTTAATTATAAGCAGCATCATTATTTCCGTATTTTCAATTGTACCGTAACTGGTTAGAAAAATCAACGACTCGTAATATTGTTCGAGTTCACTGAAACGTAGAATCGCTTACTGTATCCACACCGCAATTATTCGGGATTTTCGGGCAACTTGTTCATTTGGTCGAATAATTTTAACTATTCGGTTAGGTATTCCGTAAATTTAAATCGATTCCGCGCATTCAGTCTTATTGGTCGTTGCATGCGCGCTACTCATAAAATTTCCGCTAAAACGTTTAATAATACAATAACGCGGCATACGCGAGGGAATCGGTTCTTTTGGAACAGATCTTTTCTCTTTTTTTTCGATGAGGTTTTTATTCGAACGATTCGCTTATTCGCGAAGGCTTATTTCCGTTAAGGCAATTTTTCACACATGTGTGCACGCTCCTGTCATAGTTAATGCGGACGTTTTGTGGACTTATCAGCAACATGGACGGTAGCCTAATAAATACAAATACTAATCAGCAAATACTGATTGTCTTTCATTATTGCGGTTGATATAATTATTTTCTCGAGGGTGAATCTGTGCGGGGGAATAACGGGGAATAGGAACGCAGTCATTCGGATAATACCTATTTAATTAACAGTGTACATCATCAAGCCGCGCAGATATCGCTCTTTGCAAGAATCAAATTTAATTTGTGGCAAAGCTCATATAAATCGTATTAAGCTCTCGGTTGCCATTTTCCATCCCCGCGTGTATTTCCAATTCGTATCTATGTAGTACACGCCCTGCTCGCTTAACCCTTCTTGATCATGTTGCTCCGACAGTTCTACTCCGTCGATCCTTTGACTCGCCGAGCAAACCATTGATATCCCTCGTTTGCTAGAATGCTTTGAAAGTTATCTCCATATCGCGTTCGCTAAAGAATTTGCGCTATACAGAGGCGACATATAGGGCGGAGATAGTTTTACCACTTTGACGGTAAAAGGACGACCCTCGATCGATGAGGTTTTACAAACTTCAGTAACGAAAGATTAGGATAATCGAAGCCGTAATTTTCGGCTTTCCGTAAAAAGCCGAGAGTTTTTCGATCCCGCATAACTAAGATTCTTGTTCTTTTATCGCTGCATAAATCTTAGCATGCTATCTTTCTTTATTTTTCTTTTGACGTAGAACCACGTCTTTCTCCGGGATAGGGGGTAACTTCGCGAGCACGGATGCAACGAAAACATGTCACACTTTGAACGCTTATATCCTCGGAACTAATAATCGTAGAGTAATAAATAATATCTCATTAGATAGCTTATAGAGTCTCATTTATAATAAAACTTGTTTCAATCCTCCATCTCTTAACCCTTCGATGTAGTAGCGTTAGAAAGTTAAGCTAAATTTCTTGTGATTTTGTTTCGCCGCACGCCGTTGTAACGTTGATAATTAGTGATAGATCGTTGGCAAAGCGATTAAAGGATCGTTGGTATTGAATTTGGTTAGAATTTGGTGTCTAGAAATATAATTAATACTTCGAATTCGATGTCTACGTGTCCCAGGGTGCCGTTGACGAGGTCCACATAATGCGCTCGGTAGTTTTCAGTGCCTAGGTGTATTAATCCTTCGAATTCGATGTCTACTGAATTTTATCAAAATTTGCATTTCGGGGTGCTAATGTTAAATTTTTCCGAATTTTTAAATTTGGTCATTACTTTTTTTTGAAGGCTGAGCAAACGAAAATTTTGGATAGACAAACGTGGACAAATCGTGAACAAACGAATGCCACTTGAATTTTATAGAAATTTGCATTTTGGGGTGCTTGGTTATGCCCAAATTAAAAAATAGGAAAAAATTTGACATCAGCACCCTCATGAACATTTTTCATTAATTTCTAAGCGTGATACGATTGTCTACAATTTGCCCACGTTTGTCCACCCAAAATTTTCGTTTGCCCATCATTAAAAAAAAGTTATGACCAAAAAAAAGAGAAAGTGCCAAGAAATTGTGACAGTTGACGTAGTTCTACGTTGTTGGTTGCAGTTCAGTTGCTACTGAGCCCCTTTGATTTTTTACTTGATTTGTTCGTTTAGTTAGAACATAAATAAATTTGTGCTCCCCCAATGCATAAGATTGCACTCCAAAAGTTCCCATATCTACGATGTATAGGAACCGCACATGCCTTTCGATATCGGTATTCAGCATCTAACAACATTTCACCGGAAGTTTTTTACACTTGAGCGAGCACTTCCCGTTTCAGTCGGGCACGACATTGGACGCTGTCGGCGCCTCGAGCGTTGAAATTACAAACGCAACGACGATGGCTTGTCCGCCCTCGTTACGATCTTCGGGACGACTTTCGCGCCGTGCAGACGTCTCGCAAGTCGGATCTAACGACGTTAACACTCACGACCTGCTTCTGGTTATCAGAATGACGGAAGTATATGTTTCTCGCGTTTGCCGTCGACATCGAGACTAATGTAAGCATCTCGGAGTAAAAATTTTGCATTATCGGACTACGTGTAATATCTGTCAACTTAATGTCGAGATGCTGGACGAAAGAGAACACGATGAAACAAGATATACGCACGCGTTACATTGTCGACTTTGTTAGGAGAAATTGCGAGCGAATAAATAGATTAAATAGCAGATTAAATGTCTATAGGTAACAGAGAAATTTCAAACCAATGTTCTCATTAAGCATTCAGTGTTTAATTTTTAAACCGCGTTGCAGCGGTAGTTTTTATATATATGTTATGCCAACCGTGTATACTATATTGGTATTAGAATACATTAAACCGATTGCATAACGACTATTTTAAGAATGCATAGGAGAATTTTTTTTCGGAGTTTATTGAGTGACATTCAATGCATCGGTGAGCAGATACAGCGCTATATACCAACAACAAGGGAAAGCGTCACATTTTTTAAATATTCTGTCGCGTTGAACGTATAGCAAAAGCTCATCGCAATTAATCTTTATTAATGCGTCCAGTCCCTTCCTCCTCTCTTTGCGAAATAAATCCGCCAGCAGTTGTAAATTACATCAACGCGTTTTGCAAGGCATTCCTTTCCAGGCATGCGAGACGAAACGAGAGCTAAATGGCCGGCGCAATTACAAGAATGAAAAATATACATATAACAGATTAATCGTCTTGATTATCCAACACACGTACACACACACACGTTTCCCTCCGATCTATTACTGTAATTAATGCGAGGCAACTCCACGCTCCAAAAGCGATCGCGAATATTTGCGCGCCGCTAAGTAAGAAAATACAAAGACGAGAAGTAACTAAACATGCAACTTTTTAAACAAACGTGCCACTTTTTAATTACTTCCGTCGTTAAGCTTCCTATTTTGCCAGAACAAGAACATTTTTTGCCAGCTTTGTCCTGGAGCGTACAGAGAAAAGATCGCGCAGAGGCAAAATTAATTATTCGATCGTCTCATTCGCCGAAGCTTCGATCTATGCTCGTAGCTGCATTGTACGTTTCTCGAATCTGATGAGTCTGAACACGTCGAGTCGCGGCCCTCGTTGTACGTCTCGCGAGAATTGATAGTCCGCTCGATATGTTTGCCTCGCGATGGGAACAACAGATACGAAGAGAACGTCTGTCGGCCGATCGCGCGTCCGCCGCGTTTACTGAACGCAGAGATTCATGGCAGCGGGCGGAACAGAAAGCTCCGCGCTGAAATCCCCGCAACCCGGAATAACGAAAGCTCGGAGTGCGCGCGCGATAGACGGAATGACCAGAGGGAATCGACTAACTTTGTTCGCGGATTAGATACATAGATATATATCGCATAACTGCGTCTCCCTTTCTCTCTCTCTCACGCATCTTTCTTACCCCCTTTCCCAATAAGGAACTACTATACATGCGCCACTATACATGCCCGCACGCATCGATTATTAAGTCGAAGTCGCGTGTAATCGCTTGCGCGACGGAGACGCCCTTCCTCTCTGCAACTCGCGCCGCTCTCCCCGCCTATCTCTATCATCTCTTCGATCCTCCTGTTCGCGTTTCTCTTATTTATCCCGCCGCGTCTCAGGACGCCCCGGTTTACGCGCTCTCGATGCACCGCAATACACCCGGGCCTCCGCTCCGTGCCCGCCTCAATACGCTCTCAAAATCCCGGGATGGGTATTAACGCTAAGCACATTAGTCGTCGCCTCTCTGTTGCGATTATGCGAACTTCGTTCCACCGACGCTCGTACGTACCGGTTACGGTTGACGTGCGCCGGAGATAAAGTCGAGAATACGTCGAGAACAAACAGTACGGAGCGTGTGGCACCGGTAATGAATGATGGGAAAGAAGGGGACATAGAAACCACGCCGGTACCTCGTAGCGAGATGTTTTGCGATAGTATCACCGACTCTTATCATCAAC
This sequence comes from Aphaenogaster floridana, assembly GCA_003063835.1. Taxonomy (NCBI): domain Eukaryota; kingdom Metazoa; phylum Arthropoda; class Insecta; order Hymenoptera; family Formicidae; genus Aphaenogaster; species Aphaenogaster floridana. The sequence continues at coordinate 1,293,172 of NJRP01000005.1, forward strand.
CTGTATTCCTCGTTTGCAAGTTATTTCACTGTACGAGAAATAATCTGTGATAACGTTACACTGTTAAAAAAGATATGAAATTTACAACACATTTACGATACTACGGAAAATGAAATTTACAAACTGAGTATCTGAAATAAAAATTCTTGCACTTGTATAGATAAATTCATATACGAACATGAATTTTAATCACTAATATCAAATTTAATACACACAACATTGAATATTAAAAATCCGTTTCAGATTTTTTTGAATACGCAAGGTAATAATACATATTTTCGATTGAAAATGAGAACATTTGTACATGAGCAAACAGATGAGCATAGTAATATTACTTTTATTTTCGAAATACCACTCCTATAATTTTCAACTTCGTATTTGAAATTTCATGTACGGTATCTGCATAAAAACTTCCTACATTTTATATTATTTTTAATATAAAAGATTTTTTTAACAGTGTACGAGTTTCCGCGAATGGGAATCGGGTCGATTCACATTGACGTACACATTCCCGACCATAAAATGTATAAAAAGAGAAAATACGCATTTAGACAATTTTATATATACGTATTTGTATAACTATGCGTTTTAACACCGTGCGTACGCGTGAATAAATGGGAATTGGGATGTTTTAATGTTTAATCGCTTTACCACTTGGATATTTAAATGTATGAGCAGATAAACAATTAAATATCGGAAAGGGAAGAGAACAATCATGTTCTCTCTTTTTTCTATTATATAACCGGAATTATAAAAGATTAATTCTCTCGTGAAATATTTTAATCGGTAAATTTGATTTAATGTTTTAATATAACGAGGTTGTTTTTTAAATGTGGAGTATGCCAATTCTCTCTCTCTTTTTCTCTCTCTTCTTAGAAATAATTATGAGCGTTTAATAAAGGTTTGAAATTAAGTTATGAGAATCGTACAGATAGCTTTGTTCTTCGCTCGCATCGATGACTCTAGCATTTTGAAGAATTACTAATTAACAATTAGAACAAAACTGTCAGTTCGTTCGCTGCGACTGCTTCATTTTTCATTCTTGAGCTCTCGCTGCATCTCGCTCGCCACTGCTTTTGTGCAGCCCCATCATTCTTTCGGTCGCTCCATCCATGCGGAAGCGAGACAATAAATAAGAGAAGGTTTTCGATAAAGAAAATGACATAATAATTAGCACACTACGCGATTCGGCATAGAGGCATGCAAATTGTATGAACGTCGACCAATCGCGGGACTCGATTTTAATAGTTTATAATTCCATTAAACGTTTTCGCATAGTCTTTGTCCTTTGCTAGGATTTCAATTAACCGCGATATTAATTATACATACGAATTATGTGAATAATGATTTGACGATTTTGATTATATAACGCATTAACCGCTCACGGCAAAATCCGGTTTGAAACCCCTATCTATATTGCATTATCAATTTATCCGAAATTTTGCTTGTGCGCCGCGATGAACGCTATTAAATTCATGACCAATATTCTGACGGGCTGATTTGTGAGATAAATCGAAAATTTTTTTGTCCGAGTATCGGAAGTCGTTTTTAAGCTTCGCATTTTTCTCGCAGGGCGTTTATATTTTTTCCTAGATGTCCAAATTGTCGGCTCTTTCTTTCGTGCGGCCGCAAAGGTTTCCTTTAGTCGTGGCACGTGTTAATCAAATGAGATTTGTCTGGCGCGAGTATCGCGCGCGCGGCGTATCGAGAAAGTCGAAACGCTCGCGTCGTCTCGCTACTTTATCACTTATGGGTGTAACACACAACCTGCCGGAGAAAGCGACGACCAGTTTGTGTGTACGGTCTTGGTCCGCGGATTTTACGGCGGCCGTCGGATCGTTGGCTTTTCAAGCGGGCTGCATTTTTCCTCCCCATGTCGCTCGATTTTTACGACGATAGCCAATTGCGAATGTTCGATTACGTCACTTCCTTGTCATTTTTTCCCCGCGACGTTACGCCTTTCCTCGTGTCGTTCAACGATGCATTAACGCGGTGGGCAAAGTGATTTGCTCGTATTTCTAATGCGAGCTCGTAGATTTTTAGATTTGCGGTTCCCGGAGGAAAATTTATAAAATTTGTGCAATTGATTATCGATAAAATAGAATGCCACAACACGAAAATTTAAATATTGGAACAATCGAAAATGCAAAACTACATTTACTTGTCACTAAATAGAGCGCTTTCTTATGCGCGCGGTTTTGCCCGGATTGCCAATTAATACTCACATACCCGTTAGAAATCGCTAATTAGCGCTTTCCGCTACCGCTAAACCTCTCTTTGCCATCCCTCAGCTCGTTATCCATTCTCATAAACCCTCGAGCAGTTGTTTCTTATTATTTTCCCGCGCGCTGCTCTACGAATCGCTCTGCTATTTTATCTCTGAACGCAATATCACGTTTCCGCTTAAAAATCTCGACAATGTATATACCTATATATTTAGCCACATTCGTCGAGAAATTTCGCCGCAATTAAGAAAATTGCGTGAAAAATACCGAAGAGTAAAATCTCGCCGGAAATTGTCCTTCCGATTTTTACGGAAACTTGCAATCTTCAAAGAACGCGTAATGGATAATGGATATGCTTCTATAATAAATTCTTGTCGTTTGCTTTCCCCATAAATTTGATTCGGCGGAGGAAAGCACGGCATTCGGGCGAGTGTCACGTGCGTTCAAGACGTTCGCCTTGCATCGTCATACGATAGACTACGTGAGACTGCATGCCGCTGCAATCTCCTTCGCCCCGTCGAGGATTGGCGCGTCTCTCCCTTTCTCGTTAATAAAAAACGAATTTGCATTTTTGTTTCCGCGTCTTTGGCGGAAAGTTATTATAAAATACCTGGCAAAAGTGTATCTGTCTGTCTGCCCGGTGCTGTTGTATGATGAATCGAATTGGCGCACGTAGCGCGTGCATATGAAAATCACGTAGTGCCGAGCGGACACAGATTGAGAGCTGGAAAACATGCGCTCGTCGCACAGAGCGCATACCTATTCGACGGCAGATTGAACGCAAGAAAAAATTATATTACCGCACCCCGTCTGGCGTCGACAAGCGTGCGTGGCTCTCGTCGGAATTAGCGTTTCTCCTCTCGGCGTACACCGTGCAATATAAACGCCATGCCAAGAATTCTTTTCGGCTTTGGACCGCGCTTTCATACCCTGGATATTTAATTTTGCGTACTGACGTTTATTTTATAAGTAGGCGTGAAGGGGAGCGTAGGGTAGATGTACCGGTTGTGGCCACTGCGCTGGTTTTGGTCACTTTCGCGATTTTAGTAATTTTTTTACTTTCAAGTTGGCTGTAGTGCGTAACAATCGAGAGAACTTTATTCTGCAAGCATTTTTGTTGATCATGCAGACAGGCAGATTAGGTTAAATTTATTCTTTATATGCAAAGAACTGTGTGGCCACAAATGGCCTTAATGTGGCCACAAATGGTGCATCTACTTTAGTCGAGCGATTCGTCCGAGTCATTGCCGAAATCTTCGCGAACGGTGAGTGAGAGGCAAGGGAGAAAGAGGAGAAGGCTGGCGTGATAGTCAGTCGAGCGGATAAATAATAGCGTCGAAGCACGGAGAAACTTGGACGACGTGAATAATTGAGATTTTCCAGAACGGAAACTTAACGTTGTAAACAGGCTGTAGGATGCGTGCTACGTGTCTCCGTGGAGATTCGCACCGCGTCGTCTGGGTAAACATCGTCATGCCTCGTCTAGGGGAAGTTTTTGACGACGCCTTGCGAGGAAAATACGAATAAGTAGACTCTACCGTTTGGCGCGCACGGGAGGAAAAGCTGTTTAGTACGAAAAACGGAAAACCCGCGAAAGATTTCGCGGTCTTTCCTGGCAGATCAGACCGGAATATCGGAGGAGTTCGTCGGAGCTCCTTGTACGAATGAATTTTGTACGGAAAATCTCAAGGTTTATATGGGAACGGAAGACGCGAGGCAGGAGCGGGTAGACGCAAATCTTACGCGTATACGCGCGAGAGCAATCGCTCGCGCCCAGCTCCAAGAAAATCGTGTGAACTCGATCAGCGAAGAGTTTATCTCGCCGGCCAGGGTAATTACGAGCGAGAAAAATGGGAGCGGTATTATCGGGCGCATGCTTAATTACCGCGAAAGTTGAATGGGGTCGAGAAATCGAGGGATATTACATAATCGGGAGAGAAGTGGTCGGGCAATTAATTACTTAATTCTTTTACCGCGAGTTTGTGGGAATTTGGTCTTTATAATGTGCTGTGCAAGGATTTCATCGATCTTCGATGCATGGTAGTTGTATAATAATGCGTGTTATCTCAGTAATTTTGAATCCAATCACTTTTGCATCTAAAAGTGATTGATTCGCTCGAAATTAAACGAACGTTATTTACGACTTGGTTTTTCGATGTTTCATTAGGCCGTACAACGCATTACATCTTGTATTTTGTTTTTTCTCTACTGGTTGCCATGTTATTCGCAACAAGACTGGTTGTATGCTCGGATGCGTAACTTTCGCGAAACTGAGCCCGCGGCAGAAAAGCGTAATGAAATATGAACTCAGGATTGGAGTTGATACTCCTGCGCGGCGGGCGCGGGTATCACGAGCTCGCTGTAATGCATTTGCGTAATTGTGAGCCGCGGGGAAAAGAAAATGCAGAAAATATTAGCCATATCACACCGAATTTTCGCCCTACGTGCGGGTTTTATCAACGAAATGCTGCGCGGTATCGCACCACGGCGCGGGCCGTGGAAACTTTCGCAATTAGCAGTAACATTGGTAGTCGCGCATAATTATATTAAAACGGTACACGACAGCAATTAATTATTCCGTCGGCTTTGTTATTAGGAATTTGTTATACACCAACCCGACCGACAATGTTTTAGTTCGCCGCTTGCCTATGAATTATGAACGATACAAAAGGCAACCTCTATTGCCTGCCTTAACGCAAAATCCCGTTTTGTTTTCTATAAACTCGCAACGCGACAATGAATCGTGGTTAACAATTCCTACATTTCTAACGTCAATGATAACATATCAGATTATTTGAATCACTAACGAGAGCACCAAGACGCTCGGAAAATTGTACTGCAAACTGCGATTTCTCTGGAAATAATCTGATGCGCGAAACAGGGCGTAGATCTTGGGGAAAGTAAAATACTGAGTAGCGGGATAAAATTAATAACAAAAGTGAAATGAAAGGGTTGCTGAATTTGCTATGGTATATACGAAGGAGAAAGATATTTTTTCCGATTATTCTTGTATTACGTAAGATTATATATGGATTAGTAATCAGATATTATGGAAAGAGTTCACGTATTAGAAAGTACCAGTGTGTAAAGTTAAACAGTGAATCATAAATTTCGCTGCGACTTGAAAACATGTCACGAAAACTTGTTAGTCCTCGTTAACATCAGTCCCGATTTCTCCCACGACTCGTTTACCTTTGCTTCGAATTACTTGATTTACATGCGAAATCTCAGTGACATTAAACTGGAAATGGAAAATGCTAACTAGTATCTAATGCCACTTGCAGATGAACCAACATTTGACTGTTTTCGAAAACAGTAAACGTGATCATCTTAATTCTTTAAGAACCTGTAATGCGCCATTAGCGAAATGACGAGAATTTAATTAGAGAGCACAAGTTTTGACATTTTCGAATTTTTAGATATTTTTCCAGAGTCTCGTCTACTCAGGAATCTTTTCTTTTTCGAACATTGAAACGAGTTGTCGGAAATCATGGCGCATTTGCCAGTGTATCTATTTTATTACGAAATAAACCTTCTCTTCGTAGATACAACTCTATGATTAGCGCGTTTAACACCGTGACCAACACTTCAACTGGTACACGTATAAAACTTGGTGTTTGATCATATTCAGGGAATTGCGCTAAGACTGATATCCATATATTGCCGATAAAAAGTAAATTAATTGACAAGGACGCTTGTAACGGATGTTTATTTGCGGTAACTTGCGGGACGTAAAATCTTTCGTTGGATTTCTACGAAGTTAATCGAAATCCGCGCGCTATTAAAAACGTCAACTCGTCCGAGGCAACTCTTGGCCAATCTCTCCTGGAGCTACTTCTCGGGCGAGATGTGTTTACTCCGCAACGCTCCCGCACACATAAGACGCGGCTCAACGCTCGATAGACCTTCACGTCCCCGTACGAATGAGCGAAACTGAAATCCGATCTCGGGCAACCCTCTCCCGACACGAGCTCGCGTCTCCCCATCCGGGATGCCGGAAATCTACCCCTAAATTGACGCGTGGTCTCTTTCTTTCACAGTGTCCTACCCTCGGGAACGACCTCTTGAACGGTGCCGTAGTTTCGCGCCGACAAGCGATTCGGTTCTCTTCGTGCAACAGGTAGATGTGGCTACGGGCCAGCTGCTACCCCTATTATGCATAATTGCTCGAGGGTGGAAGGAGAAGAGGAAGATTCTGCCTTGAGAAAGTAATCGAACCTTCTGTCTCTCGCACTGTCTCGTCTTTTGTTACCAACTTTTCCGTTTGTCGACAAACAAGGATATCATTCCCGCGAAAGCAACGAAACATTCTGCGAGTTTTCATAATCAAGAATCTAGGGTTCCGAGGGTTCACTGATCGGAAAGCTCGAGACATATCAAAATTTGAATATTAAGATCGATTTCTTGCGACCTATAATACTTGAACGATTACCGTATTGTTATTAAAGTCTCTGACTTGCTATATATTATTCGCCGTTTAATTTCATTTACCGATCGAATTTTTATTAATGTCATTAGTTATTAAGACGCTTCGATTTGCGCGCCAATATGACGAGCGTGTCTGCTTGTTGTCTTATCTTTTTACGTTCTATTTGCTTGTGGCTCTTTTTTCCATATTTTATCTATCTTTCTTCATTCATCTTCTCGCTCTCCTTTTCTCCCTGCTTTTCGAAGTCGTCAAGAGGAATCTCTATGACATAACGCGCACTTCAATATGTCTCGTCGTCAATCAAATGCCGCCGACGGATTCTAGTGCGTTTGAGGTATAATAATACATTCGTCACGGGTGAAGTACGACGTGAAATGAGGGCTATGGAAGTTTATGGAAATTCTCCACTCCTATTGACCTCGTCATGGTTCAGTATTATGTTTTCCATTACTTTCGAGTGTGCTCTCGAGCTACGAAGAAAATATCGATTACGAGTAAATTGTCCCCAGATGTTTCTCGCAAGATTCTTGTTATTCTTTCTTTTTACGTTTTAAAAAGTTTCGTGTTATAGCACTTAAATTATTTTTTTATGCGAACAGCTAATAAGTAAAATGGAAGTTAAACTTCGTGAAATTTAAATAGATATTTTAGTCTTCGTTGCGTTCTTTAGAACAAAATATGAGATTGGCATAGATATGGAAGGGAAATATCAAAACGATTAAGAAATCCAGAAGAAAGAGAACAAACGAAGATGAAGATCTTGGAGGGTGGGCGAAAAATAGAAAAGAAGCGAACGTAAAGAATGGAGGAAGGAAAATCAAAATGAAGGGGATGAAAGCGACGAGCAGGGGTGACGAGTGGGATATGCGGTGTATATGCCGCCCCACGATGGATTTCTATATACGTACATAGAGAACGGTACATGACGCCGGGGCAGCTCTCTCCGATATATACGTATTGCAGCAGCAATTAAGTTTTACGGGCGTGCATCCGGAGAGAGACGCCTGTTTCGAACGCGTTGAGTGCCAGTCGTAAAGCCGGCTAGGGGGGCAACTGTGCAGCCTGTTTATCCCTTTTCCCTTTTACAGCACGCCGAGATACACGAGCGTCTGGGATAGATTTGGTGCGTCGGAAATTGGCGGAAATACGAATAATTTTAGTCAACAGCGAATTACGAGCAAAAGTAAAATGAAATTGTATCGCAAATCTAAAGGGAATTGGGAACCTTAAGGGGTAATTCCAAGATACATAGTTACTTGAGATTAAAATACAACGAGGATGCTTAAGTAGCAACGAGGTAGCTTAAAATGCTTATAAATTTATAGACATTCTAATGTTTGTTATCGCTAAAAATAGAAAAGTACTAAAAATCAAAAGATCGATAATGTGTACAAAGGGGATAAATAGAAAGAGTAATGAATTCGATGGAACGTTTGCTTAAAAAATATAGTCGCCGAATATGAGGAAGGATACTGCCTCATCGGTCATTTCATTACGCGATCTCGTTTCGTGTTCTCGAACCTGCAAGATTTTAATAGGGTAAACTCTTAAACGAAAATGAATCTTGTTCCAGATCATTTATTAGCGAGATGTGTATTCTCGAATATTAAACTGGATTATTTAGCCTCGCGCAAAAAGTGACTTATTAACACGAATTTTATATTTCGTGGAAAAGAAATTGTCGCAAATAGAAAATCCCGAGACGCCATTCTCTCAGTTTGCACGATTCAAATTGTACGTGATTAATCGAACGTCGGCGTTTTGCAAAAACCATCGGAGAGGTGATGAGATTTCGGCACTAGATTCAGTGCACGCGTACCGTGCTCTCCTTTTTTACCGGTGTCGTGCCGGAAAGGCAAACAGCCGGGCCGTCTGATCGATCCCCGGGCCGAGAGCGGCAACGGGATTCCGCGTTAATTGCGCGCTCTAACACCTGTTAATAGGACTGACAATGGGGCTGTCAGGTATTTTGTGCTCGCGAGGTAAGCAGAGTCGTTGACGCACGGCGCGGTGAGAGGTAGCTGACAGACGGTGGTGTCAGGGCGCATACACAACGAGCGAGAGGGAGACATACTGGCTAGAGAAACGGGCGGGGTACGTGGCTAGAAGAGAGGAAGAGGGGTGAGAGAGAGAGAGAGAGAGAGAGAGAGGGGGGGGAGCAGTGATGCAGAGGGGAGATAGAAAGAGGAGAGGAGATAGTTGATGCAGGTGGAGAGTTGCAATCTGTTTCCAATGGCTCCCGTACCGAGCTCTGCGGTTACCACTTTACAGTCCCCTCTCGCTTGTAAACCCACCCTATCCTCCATCGCTCTTCACCCTCGTGGTATCTCCCGCTCTCCGATCCTCTCTCCGATCACGGCTCGGTTCACCGGCCACCGGCTCTCTCCCACCCTCGAACCTATCAACGTCAGGGCAACCTCATCTGCTCGCCTGTCCGCAAGACATTAACCGAATTCAACGTTTGGTTTCCGTTTATATCCGCGCACGCATTTGCACACTTACGCATACTTGTATACTTCGTATGTACACTTATATACATGTCGGTGCCGATTAATCGATGCAATGCGATCGAAATGTTGATCGACTTCCTGCAGCGTGACCTAGAAGATGTAAAACGTGAAAAATGCGAGGCTGGCGAAGAATAGCGTTTGAACGAGGAGGAGATTGGACGTCCTGGCGATATAATCTCGTTATTAAATTTTTCTTCGGGGAAAAACGGCTCGGGTATGACGTGTCATTGTGTCTAAGATAAATTTCTCGCCCGAGTCATTACATCGCAGTCGACGAAACAGTTAATACAGTAAAAAGATCGGCGGAAACGAGTTATGAGGAACGAAAATTTAGATTCGCGTTAGCGATATTCGATGTACTTATGTTTCTCTGTTTTCTCTGCAGGTCGCTTCTTTCGGTCGTCGATAAGCGCCGTTCTTGAGCAGAAAAAGACGCGAATTGCACGTTGATTGCAGTTTCGGTAACGGTTTCCAGTGCGATTCGTGTTGCTCTTGGCCGCGCGATCGCTCGTCGGTCGTAAAATTACACCGGCGCGATTGTAAAAACACAAATGTGGGTTTTGCACATCGCTTTGCTATAATAACGGGTTCGCCGGACGGTTGATTGAAAAAGCGATCGCGCGACGCGGGCATTAACGAAACGTAACACTGGTGTGTTTTCACTGCGTTCAATATGGGCGTCTATGGTTCCGTTTAGAGATCGTTACAGGGACGCCTCGTATATCACCGGATTACTATAATTTCGAGCAGCAGCGATGGACTTTTACGGCCGTTTCTCGGTCGAACCGGGCATATGGTATCCCGCCTTTTACGGCCCGCGCGAATATGTTTACGCGGCCGATGCTAGATCGGGATTGAACAAATAAAGTGCAAAAGAGTTGCGCATACCGTTGTTTAATTTCGGCATTGAGGAATATACGCAATATATTATCCGTCGAAAAACAGGAAGTTTCGAGTTGTGTAAATCTTGTGCGCGTAATTTAGATGTATTCAAAATTATATAGGCCTTGAATGTAGTTGTAAGCTGATGACCATGACTCATTGGTAATAAAATTATATTTAAAATTCAAGGTTTGAATAAAACGATTTAAATAAAAACTTATAAATTCAAGGCTGCGCCATGTATTAATTTAGAAATGATGTGCAAACATGGGATCACGATATAATCAGATTCGAGTTTCATCAATGCGTCTGAATTCTGAAATGTGAGAACCGATTTAAGCTGTCATTTGCAATTCTAATAGAGAAAGAAGGTCGCCTATCTGCGAAGAACATTGCGGTACGAGGAAAATATTCTTATCTTTTTGCGATGTTGTTTGCACATGTAAAAGCGGTGCAACAGGCATCGTATACCTGTTTTTGCGAATTTTTATAATTTGTTTAGTTCTCTCTCCGCTTTTGTTTCTCGCGACGAGTAAACCGTCGAATGAGATTGTCCTCGTTTTGTTTTTGCATGCTAGTCACTCCATCGTTTTTAAACGAATAGCTCGAAAGATTGCTCTTTTCTTTTTTGGAAAATGATAATATTCAGTGATTAACAAAAGTATCTTACTCAAGAATGATTTCTCCGTAGCCAAAGTGTTGCAGGCAAAACAAGTGAAATTTGCTCCGTTGCGTTTTCTTCAATATTATACTAAAACGCAGCGTTGCCTTTTCAAGAATGTTGCAATTTCCTACAATTTATTCATGTCACATCTCGCCATCGATTTTTTGACCGCCGTTCTCCTTTCTCTCGCCGGCTCCACGTTTATTCATCCAAATCGACCGAGTAAGAAGGCGAAAATTGTTTCGCCGCAATTCATCGGCGGCGTCTCTTCGCCCCAGGGGCTGCGGCCGATCGTAACCTGTTCGGGGAAGGAGATATCGAGGCTCAGACTCTCGATCATCGTGGATCCGTCGTCCTGCCGCCCGCGCCAGCATTCGCCGTAAATTCGCTTGCATCGAAACGACGCGCCCGTCTTCGTCGCCCACTGCCGATTGGCCGGCATCGTATATAGCGCGCCTCCTTTACGAGCCGCGGTAAAATTTTCTACGCTACAAAGTTATGAATTCGTTGCGGCGAACGCCATCATCATCGCTACCGCCACGTCTTCGTCGCACCATCCGCTGCTGCTGCCGCTGCCTCTACCATTGCGCATGTGCTATGGCTTCTGCATGTTGCCCATGGCTTCTGAATTTCCAATCTACATAAAAATACATAATGCGCTGCTATGGCTTCTGCAATCTGCCCATGGCTCCTGCAATTTTATGTGCATCCTGCACCTTTATTCTTCTTTTTCTGTACCGTTTGTTCGGTCCTCTTCCCTTGTTTCGCCCGTTTTCGCGCTTTGCGACGTCGTCGCCCCGTTTGACGACTACATCGCGCTTTACGACACACGATATCCTTTATCCGAAATATTATGCCCGAAGGCCGGCCTCTTGTTCCCGTGTCTGCGTTGAGGCTACATATGGGCGCGCAGATACATACACCGAAGTCATATCGAATCTCTGCTAAACTTTAATTTTGCCAACTAGTCGAACGGAAGAAGCGGAGATATTGCCCCACAAACGTTTAACGCAAAAAGTCGTAGAAATTCTCAAAGACTGCGCTCCGGGAAGGATTGTATCGCGATATTCGAACGTATACTGACAAAGGTGGCGAGGTGAAAAGATAAAAATGCGAATAATTATGGCATACTTTTATCGCGACCGCATGCCACGCGGTATTCGCGGTGTTTCGCGCTCCTGAAGTTCTTTTCAGAATGCAGAAATGCGGGATAGCACGTTTATACCTGCTAAACGTTATAAAATATTAATTTATTTTTTTTTGGCCGCTGTCGAACTTTTAATGCGTGCTACGTGATTTTCACGAATATGGAAGGTCCCACTATCTCTCGCGATTTCGTATAAATTTGTATTTATGCTGAGTGACCGAAAAGTCACGCGGCTCACATTTAAATTGTTCCGGAATAATTAATTCTGATTCGGAGCAACGAAAAACGTACGCGAAGTGTCGTTGAGCGTGTGCGTTTTATGCAATTAATTAATTCAGTTAAAAAGGCGAGATACACTCCCGCGCGTATTCCGCGCGCGACATTTCACCAGAATAAATATGTTTGAAAAGCTGTCGTGGGATATGTAAAAGCGCGCTGTCCGATGACCGAAAAACGTATAATCCGGCGATACCTAAAATCGGAACGAATATCCATCACGGGAATTCGTTGCACTTTCACACGCGGCAACGGCGTAGGTGCAACGGATGAAAGCGAGTGGAGAAATGCAGTATACGGAAAAAAAAACAACGAACGAACCATTCTTCTCCCGGCGATATACAGATAATTGTGACAAATGTTTGCGAGCGCACATTGACTCTACTACAATAGACTGGACGCAGCGAGACCAATTAATATTAATGGTGTAGCAGACAGCGCAGCAAATATTAGAAATGGCTGTTAAAAGCTTGTCCATATTTATCAGCAATTTTCTAATGGATTTCTCGGTATTTTACTTTCCCGTCAATATCTTCTATCTGAACTGATGGGGGTTTACGATTACAAAACCACATCATCCGGAACTTTGATTCTTACTGATATCGATTTTCTGTTCGACCTATTCATATCTTGATAACCGCAAGTTAATCGAGTAGCACAATCAACATTGCTTTTATTAAAATACCTACAATTTTGAAACCTTACTTTCCAGTGGAAACTCCGCGGAATACTGATTGAAAAATGTTGCATTAGAAAGTAAGCTTCTGCTATCGCGATTCTTCGAAAGCATCGTGCATAACTTTGGTTTACGCGGTACATGAGCACGAGCGAAAAGCGAACTCGCGCCACTGGCAATCACATCGGTTAGATGGACCAAGATTAAATTCTCACAAACCGGTCGCGATGTTACCACGTTGTGACAGCCGCGCTTTTTTCGCCATTTCTCGCGACAGCTTTTTCAATATCCCAGCAGGTCTCTTAATATGGTGGTAATCGGTGCTGCGGTACGAGATCGCGCTTTCACGGCTCGCCGGACAATCGTCATCCATTATTGATAGAGCCACGTCAGAATTACGTACTCATTATCGCATTTCAGTTTCGTTTCTTGCGTCGCGCATTCGCGTCATCGTTCGTTGCACGCGATCGAATCGAAAGTACGTTTCGAACGAACTATATCCATTTCCACGTAGACACATAAAATATTACTGGCGTTAGATTTCCGAATTCGACACGCCATTCCTAATCTCAGAATCTTTAATTGCTGATTTTAGCTTTTTTACGTGTCTCAATTTTCTCTAGATCCTGATTTTTCAGTCTTAAAAACATTGGGGACTCCGTGTTGTTACATTTTTAGATATCCTAGCTAGTTTTCTTCGGTTTCTATAAATATTATTAAGAAGCAGATACGGCGTACGGAACCGCGACCGCGAAAGGAGCAGGGAGCGGCGCGTCACCGAGTTACTAAGTAAACTTTGATAGAGTTACTTGGATGCTGGGAAAATATGTTTGTATCCGGATATCAATATCGTGCGCTCTCTCACAAACGCCGGCAAGTAGTGCAGCTTTTACCAGCGAATGACGGTTCGTTATTGCGACGCTCGTCGAGAGTAATACTCGGAGAGACTCGTCGCGTTTGCCGCTCGTCGTAATAAATATGATGTCAACGATTTCCTCCCCGGTTCCGGCGGTGGTTTTGAGCTTCTCCGAGGCTGGAGTGACGAGGAGGGTGGAAAAGGCGCGGGAAGAGAAAAAATACTGTTGTGTCCGTCGCACGAGTGATTTCCTAATTAGCTGGCACCGGTTCTGCGGGGCTCGTTTGATTAACACCGATCGGTTGTGACACGCGGTGAAACGAATTTAATCCCTCCGTCGATGACTGGCAGGAACGCCGCTGACACTCCGGATCATCGAGCTTTAACTTTCGAACGAGCGCCGATCTCGCGTCAGGCGTAAATAATCCTTCCGCGTAGTAATTGAATCGGTCATTCCGAAAGCGAGATAAGCACCAGAGATTGAAATATCATTCAAATAAAAGCCAAAACCATTATTCTCAAATAAAACGCCGTCTAGACAGCAGCCGTCGTACTACAGATGTTACGTGTGGATTTGCGTGGTTAATTAACTTGACGTGAAAGGGGGATAGCAAAATTACTTACAATTAAACTTTTTTCCCGTATATCCATAAATCGGATAGGAGTATTATGTCGTGCATTTAACGATCAATCTATTGGAACGATGACAATCGTTTCACCGTATGTTTGCGTGTAATATATTGCGTTCTCACTGACAATGATTTTTATGGTCGCGATCAGTGGGTCGTTTTACCGTTGACTAATAGCACGGCAATGTTTCCGTGGGCTGGAAAGTGCTCGTCGATAACCATCGTTCCCGGTTTCCACCTTCATGGTTATCGATCGTTCACCGTCCAGGAATTCTGTTTATTAACGAGCGCGCAACGGGCCGATCGAGAAACGGACGAGTACCACCGGCCACCGTGTGTCGAACGGGAGATTCCTCAATCGGCTAATACTTCCTGCAGGAAGTTGTAAGAGAAACGTAATTCCGACGAAACAGGAATGCACGAAATTTGCATGCAGGAAAGCCACTTTCGCGGCTTGGCTTGTGTTCGACCGGTGTGGGAATGTGAGCACAGTGGAGAGATTGTTTTCTCCCGGCTCTGTTTTGTCCGTTTAATCCTCGCGCAACAATGATCGGAAAATTTCACATCGGTCTAGTCTTCTATCGTCCGTCTACACATTTTCGAACTTCCGATAAACAGCAACACACGGGAGATTCTAACTCTTTCCGTAGTATCGACTAGATTTCAATCGGGCGGACGCCTGTGCGGTTTCCCAAAGTCAAGGCACGTTTTCCGAGAGACACTCTTTTGACGAAACTAGACCAATCTCTCTTCCGTGAGAAGCGCCGGGTAACTCGATCGACGCCGGGTTAAATTTTATTTTCGCGCCTAGTCTGCGAGTGATTAAGCCGACCTAACATCACTCTGTATGAGGCCACCAGGGACCATAGAGATCGTTCGCTCGATTCAAGCCACGTCCATCGCCGATGTTGAGCACCTAGACTGCCTTGCGTCGCCCTTCGCACGCAATTGTGCACCGGCGACGAGCATCCTGGATCTCCGGCTCGCGTATGGCTATATCAAACGCTGCTGCTACCTGATCATCATAAAAATTTATACGCCATCGTCCGCGACCGTAAATTGTATTATCGAATGCGCGCCGTCGGTTGCCCGTTCCTTCGTATTTTTCCCCTCTCCACTTCCCCGCGTCTCGTTCTGCTCTGCTTTCATTCCATCGCGTCGGAAAAACCGAGGGAATTTCTATTAAGTATATAAAGCCGATTCCAAAAAGAGAAGGGTGTACTTGGCGGTGCGAAATATCTGGTTTCATCGAACGAAACGCGAGTCGTTCCCCGCACGTTGTTGCGCTCGTACGATTCTCTTCCTGCAACGGCGTTATGTAAATTTAACGCTGTAAGCGTAACAGAAAAGGCGTAATGGCGAATTGGGTTGCATTAATTACAACACAGGGTATCAGCGGCGGGTTGTATTACCGACTTGAACTCGGGCGTCGAGCAGGTGAAAGCAACCAGGAGTATTAGTTTACGTTACAAATCGCGCCGCACACACAGAAACCACGCGCGAATAGAGTCCTAAATAATCAGAGAAGCGCAATCTTTACCCCTCCATGGTTCCCATTGGGCCCGCAGCTGACTGCTTGTCAACAAAGTAATCTCTGTGTATCTGACACCATTTGGTCATTCAGCTATGTTTTTGTTTTAGTT